>CM028357.1:48238261-48492957 GCA_016618105.1 Dendrobium huoshanense | reverse complement strand
TTCTCTACATTATAAAATTTTTTTTTTATTAAAATAATATATATATATTTATTAATTAATAAAACAGTAAAAATACCCTATTTTTATTATTATTTAAATTATTATTTTTAATATAATTATTATTGTATTATTATTATTTATTTGTTTAGTTATATAAATGTTATTTTGAAATACTAACCTAGTATTTATTATGATTATTATTATTGTTATTATTATTATTATTATTATTATTATTATTATTATTATTTCTTTTAAAAAAAAAAAAAAAAATTATTATTTTTTTTTAAATAGGCCTTTAATGCCCTTTAAATTTCGAAAATTGATAACTTTTTCGTTTCAAGTCGGATTTTGCGCACAACGTCTTGTTTTAAGCGTATTTTGATTCTGCATATTCTGGAATTGGTTTTCTTTGAAATTTTTGGGTCTGTGTGCAATTATTTTCAAAACAGTAAAACAGCAATATTCAAAAGTGTTTAATTATCGTATTTGAACTTCGAAATTACATAACTTTGTCGTTTTAAGTCCGCTGTCGACGCACAGCACCTTGTTTTGCATGTACTTTGAATTCTGCATGTTTTGAAACTATTTCCAGATGAAAATTTTGTCTGTATCTCCTGTTATTTCAAAAACAGCAAAACTACATTATTTTTAAAATACTATTTTGTTGTATTTAAACTTCGGAAATTCGTATCTTCGCCGTTTTAAGTCGGATTTTGACGTGTAACCCCTTGTTCTTTTCAGAAAAGCGAGCTTTATGTTTTGAAGCCGTTTCCAGCCCTTGATTTTGGCTGTTTTGACCAATCATTATTTGGATTCGATTATTTGAGTATTTTTGATATTAAATATTGATTATGATAATTATTTTCAGGATACAAAATATTTTCAAATCGCTTGAGACTTCGTTAGGGTGGTCAGTGGGTCTCCCTATGTCTGTGTATTATGAATTGACTTACTTTTTAATTATCTTATTTTCTAAAAATATATATATATTTATATTCATAATTATTTTGAAACTATTTTTAAATTACTTATGATTAAATCTTACTTTTTGGGAGACCTACTATTTCATGAAATTTTAGACATAGGTTCTATGAATGAAGAGCAAATCATGGGGGAGTGGGTTAGTGAATGGTTGAGTCCCAATCATTCACTAATCCTTTCTTTAGGTGTCTTTCCTCTTTATTTTTCGTAGATTGCATGTATAGGATTGCACCACCACCACTTAGTTTAGGCTCTCCTAGATCTAAGGACATGGTGTGTTTATTTATTTACTGTACTCCCATGCATCTATTATCCCGAGGGTTAGTGTAAACATCACTTTAAACTCCTACAACGTAGTGACACCCTAAGGACAATAATTAAGGACCCGTCTAGCGAACTTAGAAGTTTTCTAGGGACTAGGATAGATCCCGGATTGACATGAAAACTTCAACACTTAAACTTAGTGACATCATAAGCCTTTCATAATTTTCTAGGAATTTTTAGGGCTTGTTAGACCCCTTAATTGACTAACCCTAATTAACCTGCTAATTAAGGCCCCGAGACCTTCCGGAAATTACAATAAATACACCATAGGTCAGAAAATTAGCCATAAGAGCTTGATTTGTTCAGAATCTGACCCTTGACCTTAGACAAATAGGGCTCCCTAGTTTGACTTCAGGTTGACCCCTAATTTGACCATAGGTGGAATTTACCTTTTTGCCCCTAATAAATTATTAAAAATTATTAAAAATCCCAAATTTTCTCCAAATACTTGGGATCACTTTCTCAGGTCATCCCTGACTTTTGGGAGTGATTCCAATCAGTTTGGAGCTCATTTGGATCAAAATAGCAAAAAAGGGCCCTTTCCTAGTTAATTTAGAAAATCCCTTTAATACCCGATCTTTAGAAATCCATAACTAATTGTAGAAAATTCCAAATTAGGCAAACTCACTTGCATTAGACTCCAATTAGGGCCTAATATTTATTAAAAATTTTAGGTTTCCAGAAATTGGCATAGATTAGAAAGTCAACTTTTTGGTCAACTGTAGTTCATTTAGGGCCCGAAACTTAGAAAATTCATAACTTTGGATAGGAAACTCCGATTCCAGCCTACTACCTGTCTAACTACTCGTATTAAGGTCTAGTATTTTCCACGAATGTTAGGAGACTCAGACTTCGCCTTTTTCCCATAGTGACTTTTTGGACCCTTAGTCTAGTTCCTAGGAGGACCTAGAACTTTCTAAAATTGGCTAATACAATTTAAACTTCAAATATGAATATCCTAAGTTCTTAAAATTGATCAACAAACTGAAATAATTAAAATACACTCTAATTCATTAATATTTGAATTTCAACCAAAATTTCCTTTTCTAGCCTACAACAGACCTGAACTTTAGACAATTTTAACTAATTACCCCATATTAGGATCTATCCAAACCACACTAGCCTTACACACACATAGAATGGTTTGCTAGGGCACCACTTCTAGATCTAGGTTAGGCCGCTGGGTTTTATTTTCTGCTGTGTGCCAGAGCTTTCCGTGGTTTTCACTGCATGCTGTTTGAAAAATGATTGGTGTGTTTGCTTACTTTTTCTGCACTCTGTGATGTGATGGGCGCTAGATTTACCCCTAGGTTAGGAACGCCATATATATACTGTTCTTCCGTGCAGGTGGCCATGCTCAAGCTAATAAAAAGGGGGGGAGCATTATGATTATTTCTAATAATATTTTATGCAGGTGCTTGCTCAGCTCCCCCTAAATAAAAATGAGGGCTAAATTAATTATAACTGCACAGGTGGAGCGCTTAGCCCTCAAAATTAAGAGCATGGCTTGGCACAGGGTCAATGGTGTTAGCATTTTTATTTTCATATAAACTGCTTGGGATGATTTTTACTAGGATAACCTTGCAGGGATTCTTAGATTTACTGCTTTCCATTAATGTAATTTATATGTAATAATTGTTAAGAGTTGTGAAAACAACTATTGAGTTGGGATACTCTTATCCAGCTCGAATTCTAAAAGAAGAAGGCATCCCTAAGGGGAGAGTCTTCTTCCATTTGGAAGATCGAGTTGGATGGCTTTAGATATCCAAAGAGAAAAGGCAATACACCCCTGCTGGGGAGAATTGTCTCTTCGTTTGGATGTTCAAGCCACGACGAATCCAAGGAGTCCAAGGAGAAGAGATCCAAGGAGTCCAAGGAGGAGAGTTCCAAAGAACCCAAAGAGAAGACATCCAGAAAGCTAAAGATTGAAGACCCAATATCCCACTCAAAGTTGTTGGCGTCTGTCATAGGCTTAGAAATCCGGGTTGTTGGCAGTGGTGCCCGGCCACTTTACTTTTCTGCATACCCTGGGTTGTAATTAAAAGGGCAGTTGGCCTATGGACATTTACTTGATTAGTTGGATTTATATTGATGTGTTTACCTGATTGCGCAGTAGAATTACCTGCTTTTTCTAGGTTTCTTTCTTGCATGCCGTTCTTGTTTTTGCCTGGATCGTATTAGGCTCTTTAAGGACTAAAAAAATCTTTTATACTCATAACCAAAATTTAATATTTAAGTTTTAAATAACATAGAAACTTAACGAACCTAGGGAACTGCCGGAACCGTCCGGGGTCGCATGCATATTACTGCATCTCCTCTCTCCTTCTAATAAGACATCTCCCTGCCTGCGGGTAGAGTCCGGATAATCTGGCCTATGAGGATGAAGTGCCGGACCTAGGGAGACTCAGTCTTTTCTAAAAATTATTTTATATTAAGCCTGTTTTTAAAATCTAAAGCATTCATGAGCTGACATTTCAACTAGCATGCATTGCATTAGAAATCAATTTAATTAAAATTTAATTGCATTAGTTAGAGGCATTCACCCAACATAAGTTCAGGACCACTTAGGAAGTTCTCTAGATGTCGGTCCTCTTTTCAATAAACTGTACCTCCCACCCATCTTTCATAATTGACCTGATAGCATGGTTTTGAAGCGATTAGGTGGTTAGCTGGCTCCCCCATCCAGGCCGGGATAAGTCCAGATTTTTGCATCGCATTAACTAGGACACGGGTCTTAGTGTGTGTCGAACACTAAGTCCAACCTAGATTTAGGATTCAAAGCTACTACATTCGGTCTCGTAGTATGCCTTAAATAGTAGGTATGTCCCTTCCTTTCGGGGACTATAAATCCTACTTATCCGCGTCACAGGATGACGCCACCTCCATCCCTTCTCTCATGCATGTGATTGAGTGTTTGGTTTTAATTTCTCCAGTTTCTTTTTAGTACCCTAGAGCCTCCGAATGCTAGTTTGAGCCACGCATGTTGATCCAGCCTCTTCGGACCTTTCTTCCCTTTGAGTAGAATTTTCTAGTCTATACCCATGTGTCAATCCCACTTTAGGAGAGGATAATGTATGATCCTTAATCGAGAGTTTTCTCAGGTTTCGGCCTGAGATGTAATTAACCACGGGGGCTTGCGCCCGTGGGAAACTCGGTCCCACATCTACTAAACCCTATTCGAGCTCTTGCATCGGATGGGGGAAACCCGTGATTTGGTCATGTATATTACTACCCATCGAGGTGTGTTGGCGTCAGCCTCTATCCTCAATGGTCAGTCGTATGCGCGATCCAATCTGTCCCTTCCAATCGACCCGTTCGCGCGGTGCTCTTTCGGAGGTCCACAGGTTTCTGGCGACCACGGTGGGTTCAGTTTCTCTCTCCATCTTTGGATCATATATTATCTTTTCTTGTGTGTACTCCGGGATTGGTACTCCTTAGATTAGGTCCGTCCCACTCTTAGTTAGGGTCTCTCCTTAGTTAGGGTTCCTTTCCCTTAGCTAGGGTTCCCCCTACTCTACTTCTTTCCAGCCTAGCAGGCTATTCCGTCCTTTATCCATTCTTATCTATCCTATCAAATCCTTACTCGTCCACTCGTTCTTGATTTACATTTTTTTACTGACCTTTTCACTTTCTTTTCTTGGCAGCAGTGCCATGGCTTCTTTCGTACCTTCCGTTACTTTTTCCTTTGGTTCGGACGCGCGGGTGACTCTTCCTGAGTCACTGCTTACTAGTCCGCCAGTGGGAGGGATCACTTTTGGTTCCTTCACTGACTCAGCTTTCGTCACCCTTGGCGGGCCGACCCCGGCGGAGGCTGCGGCATTCTCTCCTCCCCAGAGGAGAGGACGCGCAGTCATGCGCCCGTTTGGACGTCCTGCTGCTCGGCGCCCAGTCCGAGCACCACGTCCTGTTCTTGTTCCTGCGCAGTCAGTGCGCCCAGTGGCTAGGCGACCAGTGCCTAGGCCACTTCCTGTTCCAGCGGTCAGGCGACCAGTGCCTGTCGCTCCTGCTGCACAGGTTACTCCGGCCCCTCAGCGCCGGCAGCCTGCTGTAGTTCCCCCCGTTCGTCCAGTGGTCCGGCGTCCAGTGCCTACCACTCCTGCAGCACAGGTTGCTCCGGCCCCTCAGCGCCGGCAGCCCGCTGCTACTGTTACTCCCGCTGTTCCAGCGGAAGTACCTCGTGTTCGGGTTCCCCCTCCCACTTCCACCAGGAAGAGGGGTGCCCAGACCGAGGTGCCTTCGCCTTCCACTGGTCGGGTTTCTGTTTTTGCCCGACTTTCTCACCCTGAGGTCGTTAGGCAGACCCCGACACTCCCAGTTGTTCCTGTTCCCCCTGCCACCCAGGCAGTGGGTTCAGATGTTCCTTCCTCTTCCACCTCCGGCCTTGGGAGAAGGGCCAGGAGGAATAGGAACAGGAGACTTCGTTTAGCTGCGTCAGAGACAGAGAGGCAGCGGATGGCAGATGCCATCGTTCACGATGAGATAGTTCAGAGACAGAGGAGAGTGGTTCCCAGGCAGCGGAGGCCACGTCCAGTTGTTGTTGCGTCTGTTCCAGAGGTGATGGTAGCCCCCGAGTTGGAGGCAGTTCAGGGAGGACGCTTCTCCCCACTGGCGCATAGTGGAGATGAAGAGGATGTTGCCCGTATAGCGGCGGCCCCTCCTGTCGCCACTACTCTACCCCGAGCTAGGTTACCCAGGGACGCTAGTGTCCGAGCCCTCACTCAGAGGATTCGGAACATCGTCCGCTTAGCTCGTGGCAGAGGGCCCGTCAGTCGGGAGGGCTTACTCCGTCAGATTTCTCGGGCTACCTTCCAGTTACGACGACAGACTGCGAGGAGACTCTACAGTTGGCAGAGGGGGCAGACACCCCAGCAGCCTGCAGTTCCAGTAGTTAGGCCACCAGCCGTGGCTCCTGTAGTAGGACGACGCCCACGTCGTCGAGGGCGGAGACAGCAGCAGAGGCCTGCCCGGCCTCAGGTCAGTTCAGAGGTGGTTGTCCCAGAGCAGCCAGTTGCCCGTGCAGCACCCCACCGTAGGAGGTGGGTTTGGAGGCGTCGGCAGGCGGACACCCCTGTCGACCCAGTTGAGCCAGTAGAGGCAGCACCACCGTCAGATGCAGAGCAGTTTGGCGATGTAGATGAGTTGATGGACGTAGCAGTTCCTTCCGAGACCGAGGCGGTCCCGATGATGTGTGATGAGGATGTTGTACCTACTCCAGATAGATCCCTAGAGCGGGATGAGACACAGCTAGCCTGTAGCCCTCATAGGATCGGTTCTCCTATGAGTCCCTACATAGAGGCCCTCCGACACTCTTTCTTGGAGAACGATGATACACTAGTGGATGAGTCGGAGGATGATATACCAGTTCACCGGGTTTGTGTGATTACCCGTAGAGGTCACTCGGATGAGAGAGAGCCCGAGGACCAGGATGAGCAGGGAGAGCCCGAGGTGGGTGGATCTCCCAGATCAGTTGACACGGATGCTACCGTTCTACACTTGCAGACACAGATGGCGGAAATGGCCAGAGCCATGACAGCACAGTTGACAGCTCTGGGGGCGATGCCTCAGGTGACAGGTGTAGCAGCTACCAGTACCTCCAGAGAGCAGCCAGTAGTACCACCTGCTACAGTAGACCCCGTAGGAGTGGACATGATCCAGAGAGCAGTCCCAGCACCACCTACGGTACTTCCTTACACTACTTCAGTTCAGAGTCAGCCAGCTCAGATGTCAGCAGGTCAGATCCAGGATTTGATAGCCCATAAGGTAGAGCAGGCGATTTCCTCTAGGAAGACTGGAGAGTCAGTTAGCAAGGGGCGTCCTTACCCAGTAGAGTACGAGCAGGAGCCTTACCCCCCTGGTTTCATCCCTCCTAGGTTCAGAGTTTTTGACGGGTTTGGGAACCCGAGGCAGCATATAGCTCAGTACCGAGCAATATGCTGCAACATAGGAGGGAATGATCCCCTGATGTTGAGATTGTTCGTCAGCAGCTTGGCGGGGGTGGCGTTTGCTTGGTACGCCGACCTCCCCAACGACTCAGTCAGGACCTTTGCAGAGTTGGAGCAGCTGTTTGTGCAGAGGTTTGTTAGCACAGAGCACAGAGTTACAGTGGGAGAGCTAGTGGTGACCAGGCAGCGTCCTAGAGAGAGTCTCACAGATTACATAGTCAGGTGGAGGAACCTCAGTTTGCAGTGCGAGCCACAGTTACAGGAGCAGCATGCAGTTGAGATCTTGTTGAAGAACATAGATGGTCCGATAGCACCATACCTGAAGGGTTTCACCATTAGAACCTTTCAGAAGCTCCTCACCAAGGTCACCAGCCTACAGGACAGCATACCCGCTGCAGTCCCTCCTAAGGTTGAGAGTCAGCCTTCGCGCAGACCTCAGCGACAGGAGTTTTCAGGGGCACTTCCACCTAGGAGAGGAGAGGTTCACAGTACTCAGGGACCATCAGATAAGGGCAAGAAGCCCTTAGTCACTTCAGCACCTCCACAGCAGCCACGCTCAGCTAGTCAGTCTCACTCACCTAGTCAGCCAGCAGCACAGCCTAGGACCTCCCGTAGGACTCCAGAGAGTCAGCAGTTTCTGCAGGAGAAGCTTAGTAAGGAATATCCCTTCAAAAGGGAGAGTGTGAAGAAGATCTTTAAATTCCTTACTAAGAAGAACATACTCACCTTTCCTAGCAACAATAGAGTGGAGGAAGAGGGTCAGACTGAGCACCCACTCTATTGTCCTTACCACAGATACGTTGGACATGTGTTAGAAGATTGTTTTGTCTTCAAGGACAAGGTTGAGAGGTTGATGGCCACAGGGCAGATACACCTCCAGGACAGCGATCTAGTGCAGCCCAGGGGCAAGGGCCCTCAGACAGTTCAGATGGTTTCCAGTCCCAGCCACAGTCCCAGTCAGACTGACAGTCAGGGCAGTAGTAGCAGCTTACCCCAGTGTTCTGAGGGAGAGTGGCAGTTAGCACTCTCCAAGAAGACCAAGAGGATGATAGACCGTGCAGTTCAGAGTTCAGAGGCAGTTGAGAGGAGGCCACCACAGGCCAAGTCGACAGTTGCCCCTGCAGTTACTACTCCGGCACTTGTACCTTCTTCTTCTTCTCTTTCTGTTGTAGTGCCTACTGAGCACATTTCTTTTTCTTCTGATGTATATAACAAGAAAATGTATGAAAGAGAAAAATATGTTGTAACTTCTGAGGGGAAGACAGGGTTCCTTCCAGCACTTACGCTGAAGGACTTTGTTCTCCCTTCATTTGATGAAGAAATAATAGAAGAAGATGATTCTGGCTACTTCTGGTGTTCTTTTCCTACTGCTTTTACTTCTAGCTCTGTTTCTACTTCTACTAGTACTTACTCTTTTACTGTTTTACATGTCTCTTATAATAATTCAAGTGAAGAGTCTGAGTCTGAGTATGAAGATGAACCAGTCTTTATAATACCTGAGGGTGGATGTTACATGGATTCAGAGCATGAGTCCGAGAACCCACTCTCAGTACTTTCCTTAGAACCAACACCTGCCACCACCACTGAACCAGAGGAATCTCCTGTTGAGGATGACTCAATACAGGAAGTTCATCTGCGTTCAGGAAAGGTTCTTCCACCTAGGTTGGCTAAAAATACAAAAGATAAAAATATCATTACCCAGCAGGATGACTCTATCCCTTCCTCCCAGGAGCAGCCTAAGGAGAAAGGGAAAGGCCCTCAACTGGAAGTTGATTACAATGTGTTGGCTCACCTAAGGAAAATTCCTTCCCTTCTTAGTGTCTATGATGCTTTGATGTTGTCGCCCGACTTGAGAGAGACACTGGTAAAAGCCCTGCTTGAACCAGAGACCTACCAGGCATTCTTTACTTCTGACCCTGATGATGGGGCATGGCATTTGTACAACATGCCATGCATCACTTTCTCTAGTCGCGACCTCCTGTTAGGGACCACTGAGCACAATCGTCCCTTATATGTCACTGCTGAAGTCAATGGTTATGAGTTGAACAGAGTCCTCATAGATCAAGGAGCTTCAGTAAACATACTAACTCATGAAACTTTGAAGAGCCTCTCCCTAGGTCATTTGAAGCTCACTTCTGACAAGATCATGTTGAAAGGCTTCAATGACCAAGGCCAGCGAGCTCTAGGGTCTATCACCATGCCTCTAAAATTTGGAAATTTTCTAACTGAGGCAAAGTTTCATGTGATTGAGTCTGACACTTCATACAAGGCTCTCTTAGGAAGGCCTTGGATCCATGAGTATGGAATGGTGCCCTCTACCTTGCACCAGTGTATGAAGTTTCTGAGGAATGATGTTGAGTATACCATTCCTGGAGATACTCAGCCCTTCTCTGTGAATGAGATCTCTAGGTATGACGATGCCGAGTACTACGTACCTCGGAAGACTCGTAGAGCTCCACCTACTCAGTCCCCAATGATACCTGATACTGTTGTACAGGATCCTACGCAGCCACCTGCACAGGGTCCTATACAATCGTCAGTACAGGGTCCATCACAGGTTGGTATTGAGCCAGGTGTTCCCACTGCCCACTCTGATGGAGATCCCTCTCAGCTTGCAGTGAGGCACGACTTTCCCCCTAGTAGAGATAGGGGAAGTAGAGGTAGAGGGAGAGGTAGAGTTGCGGTCCGCGAGCCGCGGAATCAAGACACTCGTACACCTCCTCCCCCTAACCTTTACACTTCTTCTTTGACTGTAGAGTCCGACTCTTCCGACGATGAAATGATCGATATTCTTCAGCGTCCAGTCACTTTACCACCTCCCTATTTCGTAGGCTATGATTCACTACCTACTCTTCGTAGCCATTTAATACCTGAAGGTGGATTGGTTATTGATATTAGCTCAGACGAGGAAGAAGACTTCCGACGTCAGACTACTACCAGACAACCTTCCCCCCATCAGATATGCGGGATAGGAGTTGAAGATTCCAGTCAAAGATCTCTAGACACTCCCATAGTTGATAATAATGACACAATTTGGGGTAGCCACAACCCCATACATCGCTTGTACGATTCATTTGGGCCAGCCCGACCTAGGGAATGTCCCTCTGTACCCCGTAGTATAGGTGCACCACTGGGTCCTGTGAGACAGGATTTAGAGGAGACCGCTATGGATATAGAGGTCAGGAGTGCCCCTCGTTACTTTTCACCTACTGTAGAGAGCTTTGTTGAGCGAGATCTTGTTCGTTCCACTTGGCCCGACGAAGAAGCTCTGCAGCAGGCCCGAGTTTGGCGGACCGATTTCCCCCAAGGTCTAGGAGGCGTAGGTTATATGGGGTTAAATCAGTCCAGTAATGCCAACATTCATGTCGTTTCCCACACCTATCCGGTTGTTTCTCTTGCCGACGAAGAAGACCCGGATAGTGACGATGATAGAATACTCGAGGCTCCACAAGAATTTGAAGATGGCGTCGCTTCTGCCATGGACGAATTGTGTGAGGTAAACTTAGGCACTGAGTCAGATCCTAGGCCTATTTTTCATAGTGCTCTACTGTCTGAGTCAGAGGCTCAAGAATACATCGAGTTGCTATCAGAGTTTAGAGACTGTTTTGCCTGGAACTACACCGAGATGCCTGGTCTAAATCCAGAGGTAGCAGTCCATAAGTTAGCCATTAAGTCTGACGCAGTCCCTGTTAAACAAGCACCTCGTAGGATGAGGTTGGAAATTGAACAACAGGTGATCGCTGAAACCAAGAAGCTTATAGAAGCAGGTTTCATTAGGGAAGAGAAGTACCCCACTTGGCTTGCCAACATTGTTCCAGTCCGGAAGAAGAGTGGACAGATACGAGTCTGTATCGACTTCCGAGATTTAAACAAGGCATGTCCTAAGGATGATTTTCCTCTCCCAATCCCTGAGCTTATGGTAGATATAGCATCGTCCCATAGCATTTTCTCATTCATGGATGGTTCATCTGGTTACAATCAGATAAAGATGGACCCCGAGGATGAGAAGTTTACTGCTTTCCGGACACCTATAGGTGTCTTTTGTTACAAGGTGATGCCCTTCGGTCTCAAGAATGCCGGGGCCACCTATCAACGTGCCATGACTGTCATCTTCGATGAGATGATACATGAGCAAGTTGAATGCTATGTGGATGATTTGGTCGTCAAAAGCAAGGTCCGCGAAGATCACCTCAGAGATCTGCGAATCGTTTTTGAACGCTTGCGCAAATTTGATTTAAAGATGAATCCTTTAAAATGCGCATTTGGAGTCAATGCAGGAAAGTTCTTAGGATTCATAGTTCGATACCGTGGCATTGAGATAGATCCCTCTATGATCAAAGCCATAGTAGATTTGAAACCCCCTAAGAGTCTTACCCAGTTGAGATCCTTTCAGGGTAAACTAGCTTTCTTGCGGAGATTTATCTCCAATCTTTCTGGTAGGTGTCATCCTTTCTCTGCACTAGTGAAGAAGGATGCCCGATTCCATTGGGATGAGAGTTGTCAGGAGGCCTTTGAGAGCATAAAGCGCTACCTGATGAACCCCCCTGTTTTAGCTGCACCTATCCCAGGTAGGCCGTTGATTCTCTACACTACGGCCCTGGATGAGTCTTTAGGTGCATTGTTGGCTCAAGAGAATGAGGAAGGCAAGGAGAATGCCTTGTACTACCTCAGCAGGCGACTAATACCTGCAGAGCTTAAGTACCCAGCGATAGAAAAGCAATGTTTAGCCTTAATCTTCGCGGTACAGAAGCTTAGGCATTATATGCTATCACATAAGATCAATCTGATCTCTCGAGTCAACCCATTGCAGTACCTAATGACCCGTCCGACCCTTTCAGGTCGTCTAGCACGATGGTCTATGATACTACTGCAATTTGATATTACTTTTGTTCCTCAGCGGGCCGTCAAAGGACAGGCTCTAGCTGACTTTTTGGCCGATCACCCGATCCCTGCTGATTCCCCACTCAACGATGAGCTACCTGATGAATTCATTATGAGTGTGGATGAACAGGAGTCCCCTACTTGGGAGTTTTACTTTGACGGTGCGTCATCCGTTAAAGCTTCAAGTCCATATGAAACTCCTACAATTAGGGTAGGATTAGGCCTGATTTTTGTGTCTCCTGATGGTCATACTCTACGATACTCCTATAGTTTATCAGAACCTCGTACTAATAATGAAGCTGAGTACGAAGCTCTGATTTTGGGGTTAGAGTTGGCCATTCAGATGAGTCTTACGCGGGTGAAGATCTTTGGAGACTCCCAACTGATAATCAATCAAGTAGCGGGAGTCTACAAAGTACTTAAGCCTGAGCTCATTCCATATCATAATAAAGCAATGGAGCTCCTGAGCTTAATACCAGAAGTAACTTTGGCCAAGGTCCCTAGATCTGAAAATGGAAAAGCAGATGCATTGGCCAAGTTAGCAAAAGAATTAGCTGACCCTACTGGAAATCCAGTGTCTATTATTGTCCAGTATCGTCAAGCTCTGTGCCCCGCGGACTTGTCTACTCCCAATCAGACCCTTGCAGTGTTTGCTGTGGATGAGGAGTCAGATTGGAGAGAACCCTTCATAGAGTATTTGAAACATGGTAGGCTTCCGGATGATAAGTCTCTCGCTGCTCAAATTAGAAAGAGAGCCTTATCATTCGCCTATGTAAATGAAACTCTGTATCGACGCTCTTTTGACCAAATGTGGTTGAGATGTCTCAGTAAAGAAGAGGCTAAAAGAGTCATGAGCGAGATACACGAAGGGCTTTGTGGTGCCCATCAGTCTGGACCTAAAATGAAAGGCAGAATTAAACGCCTTGGCTACTACTGGCCGACTATGATCCACGATTGTATGGAGCACGCTAAGAGATGCCACCAGTGCCAGATTCATGGCACGGTGATTCACCAACCCCCTAATCCGTTGCACCCTACTGTTTCTTCTTGGCCATTTGAGGGCTGGGGCACGGATGTGGTGGGTCCTATAGACCCTCCTTCCTCTAAGGGTCATAGGTTCATTTTAGCCGCCACTGATTACTTCTCTAAGTGGGCAGAAGCTGTCCCACTTAAGGAAGTTAAATCAGAAGATGTGATGCGCTTCTTCCGCGATAACGTTGTTTATCGCTTTGGTGTTCCGCGCCGTATAATCTCAGATAACGGCCCGTCCTTTAGAAGCACCAAAATTGCCAGATTTGCCCGCCGCCATAACATTAATTGGCGATACTCGTCAATTTACTACCCTAAAGCCAATGGCTTGGCGGAGGCATTTAATAAGACTCTTGTGCAACTGATAAGAAAAATCCTTGTTGCAAATAAGAGAGAATGGCATGATAAGTTACCTGAAGCATTATGGGCATATAGGACTACCTACCGTACTCCTACCCAGTCCACCCCATATGCTTTAGCTTTTGGGACTGAAGCAGTCCTCCCGTTGGAGGTCGAGCTCCCCTCACTACGTGTAGCAGTTAATTATAATCTATCTGAGGAAGATAATGCCCGACTGAGGTTGGAAGAGCTTGATGGTTTAGATGAGCTTCGCTTACAAGCTTATCAGTGCCTTAAGCTATGCCAGGCCCGAATGACACGGCACTACGAGCGCCTTGTTAGACCCCGTGCCTTTCGAGTAGGCGAGTTAGTTCTTGTTTTGCGTAGGCCTATCATCTCGCACCGTCGGCGAGGTGGTAAGTTTGAGCCTGTTTGGGAAGGCCCCTTCGCTGTAGAGCAAGTTTATGAAGGTGGTGCCTACCTACTTGTTGATGCAAATGGCGTTCACCCGATGCCTGTCATCAACGGACAGTACTTGAAAAAGTACTATGCCTGAGTTTAGTACTTCACAGGGGAGCCTCCCTACCGCCTGTAGATATCCCTCTGTATATGTACCTCCTAAAAGGATTCCTCTTACTTTTTAGCAGTCTGCGTGGCCACGACGATTTGTCCTCTACCACGCGACGTCGCTTAGAAGAGTATGAAGCTGTCCTTAGAGGTGATACACCAATACGCCGTAGGGACGTTTTGTACTTTTGTCTGTGCGCACCAATCACGTTGGTGCTATCGCATAGAATTTTTTAGTTTGTTCTCCCCTTTGTAGGACTTAGTCCCCCAGTTTCACCTGTCGCCCCAGGTGTGGTCTGGGATATCAAAACCAGTAGTTTGAGTCTAGTTTTTGAGAGGCGATACTGGGTCCACACCATCCTACGCTAGATAAATATGGTAGTGTTGATCCTCTATCCTGATGATAATTTCAGTTGTACATCAATCTCTATACGATTGTGCTCCCCAGTTCATTCTCATGATATGAATGTGGTCTGGGTTATCAAAACCATCCAATACTCCCAATTTAAAAAATTCATGTGTGATAAAGGAGGGGAGCTCTTAGTAGAGCAAAACCGGTTGCCCTTGTTGCAGGAGGAACCCGGTAAAACTCTCCAAAAGCACAAATTTCCCAGTTCTGTTCATGTGGCGAATATGATCAGGGTTAAAAAAAAAAAAAAAAAAAAAAAAAAAAAAGCTCCTAGGAGTACAAAAACCCGGTTGCCCTTGTCGCAAGAGGAACCCGGTAAAACTCTTTAAGAACTCAAATTCCCCAAAAATTTTGCTTTCTCCTCCCTTAAGAGTACTTTGACAATCTCTTTAAGGTTGAATTCCCACTTAGTTGGTCGATCAGTTTAAATGATTTTGAATGCATTCCTCCGTTAGTGATGTAGTACATTATGTTTTGAGATGTAACCATCACTACCTTTTTGGGCTTAGGTCTTTTTGAGAAGAGATCGCCCCATACTGCCCTCTTTTGGCAGTCTACCTCCCCTTCATGAATTACTCTGAGCTGCCAGAGTAATCATATGAATGTGGCAGTGTTACCCTCACTTCGCACAGGGTCCTACCTGATTAGGGTAGGTGTTACCACTGTGGCCTTATGATAATCATAAATCTTACTCATGATTATCAGATTAGGTGTCAGGTGTGCTCCCTTGTCACCTCAGAGTTGTTTTCTTAGCTGTGATGTAGTACATCTGTTCTCAGGTGTTAACACCACGACTTTAGGAGCTTTGATTTTCCAGTAGAAGATCAGTTCCTGAGTTTCTTTGCACCCCTACTCTCCACATTCATACTCTACTCCTAGCTGCTAGAGTAGCCCTATGGATGTTGTGTTGTTGCTTTTTCCCCCCACAGGATCCTGCCCGATCAGGGTAGGTGCTACCACTGTGATCCTTCTAATAATACTTCACTTCTATACATGATTACCGTACTCAGGTGGTAGGTGTGTCCCCTTCACTACCTAGAGCTACTTTTTCTCCTCGTGGTGTAGTATACCTTGCCCAGGATACTAACATCACCACTTTGAGAACTTTGATCTTTTAGCAGAAGATCAGTTCTTTTACTACTTTTTCGTGACCCATGTTACCATTCATACTCTAGATTCAGTTGACAGAGCAGTCCTATGGATGTGTCGAGGTCACTTTTACTTTTCACAGGGTCCCACTAGTTTGTGTGGGTGTCACTACTGTGAGATTTTACTTACTCAGAGTTGTTGTCCTTGGTAGAGAGGATGATCCCTCGCTACTTTGGCCCTTTTTCTTACCTGGTGATATAGGGCATCACACCTTAGATGCTGCCACCACCTTTTCCTTGAGTTTTGATCCTCTAGTAGAGAGTCAGCTCTTTCAGATACGTTTACCACTTCTTTTCCCATTGAGATCCGACTCCTAGCTGCCGGAGAGGTCCTTTGGATGTTTTGATCTTGTTTCTACCTCTTTCAGGGTCCCCATCAGTTAGTATGGGTTCACTACTATAGCCTCTTTGAGGATTAGTTTTACCAGGCGTAGTCCTGCCTTCTGTAGTTGAGGCGCCCCCTCGCTACTCGAGTTCTTTTTACTCCTTTGGAATGAGATCGCCCCTTTACACACTTTACAGCGGGTATATCTCTTCCAGCTTTCTTGAGAGATGTCGTTCTGATGTCTTCTCCCCCTTTTGTGTAGGGTCGGAGTTCTTTAGGAGATCTTGACAGCATTTGAATACTCATGGCCACGACGACTTGTCCTCTACCATGTGGTTATCAGATTGCTAGAAAAGGTTCCCTAGGTGGCTCTGCCCTTAAAATTTCCATTTGCTTACCTCTTTTTCCCTCACATCCCTACACAGATGCGTGTTAGGCTGATGTCGAGGTGACTTTTGACCCTCTATTCTGCTGTTTGAAATGAACAGACAGATAGTTGAGTTTACCTGGTAGAGAGGACCTGACAGAGCACCTGGCAGGTACTCCTCGCCACGCTCTCGTTTGCACTGTCCTGATCAGGCAGGCATCAGAGCCCGACTCTTTATTCACTCAGTTGAAATGACTGAGTGGGTATTGAGCCCTTCTTCATCTGCAAGACCGCACTGGCTACAGCAGATGTTGAAGCTTACCCGTTGAGTGAGCCCGACAGAGTCCCTGGGAGGCGTGATTCCTCAACGTTTCTTTCCTTTACTTCGGATGTCCTGTAAAAGACTAAGCAGGCTTCCATTTCGTGGTTCATGAGCTTCTTGCTGAGGTCAGGCAGAAGTAGTGGCCACCCCAATCCACTGTTCCGAAAGGAGCAGGAGGGGCGGGATCCTTTCACCCTCTACCCGCTGTCCAGATGCGGTCAGCCTGGTAGTTGGTTTTACTTTACCGTTGAGTGAGCCCGACAGAGTCCCTGGGAGGCGCAATTTCTCAACAACCCTTTACTCGGATGTCCTGTAAAAGACTACGCAGGCTTCCATTTCGTGGTTCATGAGCTTCTTGCTGAGGTCAGGCAGAAGTAGTGGCCACCCCAATCCACTGCTCCGGAAGGAGCAGGAGGGGCGGGATTTTTTTTCACCCTCTACCCGCTGTCCAGATGCGGTCAGCCTGGTAGTTGGTTTTACTTTACCGTTGAGTGAGCCCGACAGAGTCCCTGGGAGGCGCAATTCCTCAACAACCCTTTACTTCGGATGTCCTGTAAAAGACTACGCAGGCTTCCATTTCGTGTCTTCATACTTTTGCTGAGGTCAGGCAGAAGTATCGAGTCACCCCAATCCACTGTTCCGAAAGGATCAGGAGGGGCGGGATTCTTTTCACTTTCCACCCCGCTGTCTAGATACGGTCAGGCGGGTAGCTGGTTTTACTTGGTAGAGAGGGCCTGACAGAGCACCTGGCAGGAACTCCTCGCCTCTTTCCCTGAGTGTCCTATTCTGATCAAATAGGCACCAGATTTTTGTGACTCTTTTGTTTGCTGTCCTGAGTTGATCAGACAGATACTGAGTCACCCCAATCCACTGCCCTGAAATAGGCAGGAGGAGATGGGATCTTTTCACCTTCTACTCTGCTGATTCGATATAGTCAGACAGATAGTTGGTATGCTTTTGCTACCTTACTTTTGGTCCTTCTCTTGGCTCTGCCCCTACTACAGGGTAAGGCTAGAGGAGAATCTCTTTACCTTTTTTTCACCCCAGTGGTGATCTTTACTTTTGATTCTCTTTTCTGCTCTGCCCCCGCTATAGGGCAAGGTTATAGGAGAATCCCCTTACCTCGTTTTCACCTTTTTAGGTGATCTTTACCCTTTGTTCTATCCTTGGCTCTACCCTCGTTGAAGAGTAAGGCCAGGAGACGACACTACTACCAGTTCACGAGGTTGGTGATTCTGGACTTGTGCACTGCTGCTCTTTCTCCTTTCCTAGACTCTACCCTCACTGTAGGATAAGGCTAGGAGAAGAGTTTTATACCTTTCTTTCACCCTTTTGATACCGTAACACTCTTGTGCTCTTTACTCTCCTTTCTGTGGCTTAGTCGGTCAACGCCAACACGAGCGGTTCACTAGTTGTTCGCCACTCCTGTTGGGGGTCCGTTTGTTGACCTCGATTTTGCCCAGACCCGGGCCAGGAGGGTTGACTTGGTCAAATTGACCAAGCCAGACCCCGAGACCCTCTCCGATGGGTTCAGTGAGTCGAGTCGAGTCTGTTGAGCCTGGACTTGGACCCTAGGTCAACCCGGTTGACCAAGTCAACCAGGGTTGACCACTTAGCCCATTTAGAGCCCAAATCAAGTTTAGATGCACTTGGACCTTGGCTTGGCTCAATCCCTCATCCCCATAGACCCAATTAACTAGGTTGACCAAGTCAACCCTTGACTTGGTCAACCCAAGTCATAATGGGTTAAAAATAACCCATTAAGAGCCCATTTAATGCCCCCAATCAATTCCATTCGTTTTGAATGGGAGCCCACGTCCTAAAACCGCCCATTTTCCCTCCTAATGCAATCCTAACCGTCCCCCTTAGGGCTAGGAGTTTAAATAGGAGAAAATTAGGTTTTGAAAGGACTTCTTTTGCTCTTGCTTTCTTGAGAGACCTCCTGAGGCCTTGAAATTTCGTGAGAGCACTCCCACGACCTTCCTCCACTTTCTCAAACCAAATCCCGACGTCTAGACCCCGCCGGCGGCGATCCTCCGGCGAACCCGAGACGTTTCGCGTTCCAGGACGAATCCCGGCCGATTGAGCGTTCTTTGGATCTCGACGTAAACTGGGAAATTGTTCTAGAGGAGTCCACGAGTCCAACAAGCCCAAGATCTCCCGAATCCACCGTGTGGATTGAGGTAAAACCTAAACCCTAGTTAGAACACTTAGGGTTAATTAGCGTCGTCATTAGGGCGTATTAATTCGAGTAAAATACCCCCCATGGATGCTCTTCACTAGTAGAATCAAGTTCTAAAGTTTCGTTGCGTTTCGTCCAGCCGTTTGGGAGAACGAAGCGAAAATCCCTCTAAGCCTTCGGTCCGGCCGACTGCATGCATGAGATGTTCTGGGCCGTTGATCCCGTGATCAACGGCTTAGATCTGGTCGGACGGACGTTCCGTCCCACGAACTGACTGATCCCGCGGATCGGCTGATCGTGCGGCTCGATCTGAGCCGTCCGCTGCTTAAGGCGGGAGATCGGACGATCCCGCGGCCGTCCGACGTGGATAAGTAACCGCCGTTTGCGGTTATCGATTGCGGCATGATTGCCGCAATCATGGATTGGCGGCGCAATCATCGCGCCGCCTCCAATGATTGGCCGCGGTCCCGGGATCCAATCCCGAGCCGCCACGTGTCGCCGACCGAATATTTTATTATAAAATTTGTTTTAAAATAATATATATATATTTATTAATTAATAAAACAGTAAAAATACCCTATTTTTATTATTATTTAAATTATTATTTTTAATATAATTATTATTGTATTATTATTATTTATTTGTTTAGTTATATAAATGTTATTTTGAAATACTAACCTAGTATTTATTATGATTATTATTATTGTTATTATTATTATTATTATTATTATTATTATTATTATTATTTCTTTTTTAAAAAAAAAAAAAAATTATTATTTTTTTTTAAATAGGCCTTTAATGCCCTTTAAATTTCGAAAATTGATAACTTTTTCGTTTCAAGTCGGATTTTGCGCACAACGTCTCGTTTTAAGCGTATTTTGATTCTGCATATTCTGGAATTGGTTTTCTTTGAAATTTTTGGGTCTGTGTGCAATTATTTTCAAAACAGTAAAACAGCAATATTCAAAAGTGTTTAATTATCGTATTTGAACTTCGAAATTACATAACTTTGTCGTTTTAAGTCCGCTGTCGACGCACAGCACCTTGTTTTGCATGTACTTTGAATTCTGCATGTTTTGAAACTATTTCCAGATGAAAATTTTGTCTGTATCTCCTGTTATTTCAAAAACAGCAAAACTACATTATTTTTAAAATACTATTTTGTTGTATTTAAACTTCGGAAATTCGTATCTTCGCCGTTTTAAGTCGGATTTTGACGTGTAACCCCTTGTTCTTTTCAGAAAAGCGAGCTTTATGTTTTGAAGCCGTTTCCAGCCCTTGATTTTGGCTGTTTTGACCAATCATTATTTGGATTCGATTATTTGAGTATTTTTGATATTAAATATTGATTATGATAATTATTTTCAGGATACAAAATATTTTCAAATCGCTTGAGACTTCGTTAGGGTGGTCAGTGGGTCTCCCTATGTCTGTGTATTATGAATTGACTTACTTTTTAATTATCTTATTTTCTAAAAATATATATATATTTATATTCATAATTATTTTGAAACTATTTTTAAATTACTTATGATTAAATCTTACTTTTTGGGAGACCTACTATTTCATGAAATTTTAGACATAGGTTCTATGAATGAAGAGCAAATCATGGGGGAGTGGGTTAGTGAATGGTTGAGTCCCAATCATTCACTAATCCTTTCTTTAGGTGTCTTTCCTCTTTATTTTTCGTAGATTGCATGTATAGGATTGCACCACCACCACTTAGTTTAGGCTCTCCTAGATCTAAGGACATGGTGTGTTTATTTATTTACTGTACTCCCATGCATCTATTATCCCGAGGGTTAGTGTAAACATCACTTTAAACTCCTACAACGTAGTGACACCCTAAGGACAATAATTAAGGACCCGTCTAGCGAACTTAGAAGTTTTCTAGGGACTAGGATAGATCCCGGATTGACATGAAAACTTCAACACTTAAACTTAGTGACATCATAAGCCTTTCATAATTTTCTAGGAATTTTTAGGGCTTGTTAGACCCCTTAATTGACTAACCCTAATTAACCTGCTAATTAAGGCCCCGAGACCTTCCGGAAATTACAATAAATACACCATAGGTCAGAAAATTAGCCATAAGAGCTTGATTTGTTCAGAATCTGACCCTTGACCTTAGACAAATAGGGCTCCCTAGTTTGACTTCAGGTTGACCCCTAATTTGACCATAGGTGGAATTTACCTTTTTGCCCCTAATAAATTATTAAAAATTATTAAAAATCCCAAATTTTCTCCAAATACTTGGGATCACTTTCTCAGGTCATCCCTGACTTTTGGGAGTGATTCCAATCAGTTTGGAGCTCATTTGGATCAAAATAGCAAAAAAGGGCCCTTTCCTAGTTAATTTAGAAAATCCCTTTAATACCCGATCTTTAGAAATCCATAACTAATTGTAGAAAATTCCAAATTAGGCAAACTCACTTGCATTAGACTCCAATTAGGGCCTAATATTTATTAAAAATTTTAGGTTTCCAGAAATTGGCCTAGATTAGAAAGTCAACTTTTTGGTCAACTGTAGTTCATTTAGGGCCCGAAACTTAGAAAATTCATAACTTTGGATAGGAAACTCCGATTCCAGCCTACTACCTGTCTAACTACTCGTATTAAGGTCTAGTATTTTCCACGAATGTTAGGAGACTCAGACTTCGCCTTTTTCCCATAGTGACTTTTTGGACCCTTAGTCTAGTTCCTAGGAGGACCTAGAACTTTCTAAAATTGGCTAATACAATTTAAACTTCAAATATGAATATCCTAAGTTCTTAAAATTGATCAACAAACTGAAATAATTAAAATACACTCTAATTCATTAATATTTGAATTTCAACCAAAATTTCCTTTTCTAGCCCCTACAACAGACCTGAACTTTAGACAATTTTAACTAATTACCCCATATTAGGATCTATCCAAACCACACTAGCCTTACACACACATAGAATGGTTTGCTAGGGCACCACTTCTAGATCTAGGTTAGGCCGCTGGGTTTTATTTTCTGCTGTGTGCCGGAGCTTTCCGTGGTTTTCACTGCATGCTGTTTGAAAAATGATTGGTGTGTTTGCTTACTTTTTCTGCACTCTGTGATGTGATGGGCGCTAGATTTACCCCTAGGTTAGGAACGCCATATATATACTGTTCTTCCGTGCAGGTGGCCATGCTCAAGCTAATAAAAAGGGGGGGAGCATTATGATTATTTCTAATAATATTTTATGCAGGTGCTTGCTCAGCTCCCCCTAAATAAAAATGAGGGCTAAATTAATTATAACTGCACAGGTGGAGCGCTTAGCCCTCAAAATTAAGAGCATGGCTTGGCACAGGGTCAATGGTGTTAGCATTTTCATTTTCATATAAACTGCTTGGGATGATTTTTACTAGGATAACCTTACAGGGATTCTTAGATTTACTGCTTTCCATTAATGTAATTTATATGTAATAATTGTTAAGAGTTGTGAAAACAACTATTGAGTTGGGATACTCTTATCCAGCTCGAATTCTAAAAGAAGAAGGCATCCCTAAGGGGAGAGTCTTCTTCCATTTGGAAGATCGAGTTGGATGGCTTTAGATATCCAAAGAGAAAAGGCAATACACCCCTGCTGGGGAGAATTGTCTCTTCGTTTGGATGTTCAAGCCACGACGAATCCAAGGAGTCCAAGGAGAAGAGATCCAAGGAGTCCAAGGAGGAGAGTTCCAAAGAACCCAAAGAGAAGACATCCAGAAAGCTAAAGATTGAAGACCCAATATCCCACTCAAAGTTGTTGGCGTCTGTCATAGGCTTAGAAATCCGGGTTGTTGGCAGTGGTGCCCGGCCACTTTACTTTTCTGCATACCCTGGGTTGTAATTAAAAGGGCAGTTGGCCTATGGACATTTACTTGATTAGTTGGATTTATATTGATGTGTTTACCTGATTGCGCAGTAGAATTACCTGCTTTTTCTAGGTTTCTTTCTTGCATGCCGTTCTTGTTTTTGCCTGGATCGTATTAGGCTCTTTAAGGACTAAAAAAATCTTTTATACTCATAACCAAAATTTAATATTTAAGTTTTAAATAACATAGAAACTTAACGAACCTAGGGAACTGCCGGAACCGTCCGGGGTCGCATGCATATTACTGCATCTCCTCTCTCCTTCTAATAAGACATCTCCCTGCCTGCGGGTAGAGTCCGGATAATCTGGCCTATGAGGATGAAGTGCCGGACCTAGGGAGACTCAGTCTTTTCTAAAAATTATTTTATATTAAGCCTGTTTTTAAAATCTAAAGCATTCATGAGCTGACATTTCAACTAGCATGCATTGCATTAGAAATCAATTTAATTAAAATTTAATTGCATTAGTTAGAGGCATTCACCCAACATAAGTTCAGGACCACTTAGGAAGTTCTCTAGATGTCGGTCCTCTTTTCAATAAACTGTACCTCCCACCCATCTTTCATAATTGACCTGATAGCATGGTTTTGAAGCGATTAGGTGGTTAGCTGGCTCCCCCATCCAGGCCGGGATAAGTCCAGATTTTTGCATCGCATTAACTAGGACACGGGTCTTAGTGTGTGTCGAACACTAAGTCCAACCTAGATTTAGGATTCAAAGCTACTACATTCGGTCTCGTAGTATGCCTTAAATAGTAGGTATGTCCCTTCCTTTCGGGGACTATAAATCCTACTTATCCGCGTCACAGGATGACGCCACCTCCATCCCTTCTCTCATGCATGTGATTGAGTGTTTGGTTTTAATTTCTCCAGTTTCTTTTTAGTACCCTAGAGCCTCCGAATGCTAGTTTGAGCCACGCATGTTGATCCAGCCTCTTCGGACCTTTCTTCCCTTTGAGTAGGATTTCCTAGTCTATACCCATGTGTCAATCCCACTTTAGGAGAGGATAATGTATGATCCTTAATCGAGAGTTTTCTCAGGTTTCGGCCTGAGATGTAATTAACCACGGGGGCTTGCGCCCGTGGGAAACTCGGTCCCACATCTACTAAACCCTATTCGAGCTCTTGCATCGGATGGGGGAAACCCGTGATTTGGTCATGTATATTACTACCCATCGAGGTGTGTTGGCGTCAGCCTCTATCCTCAATGGTCAGTCGTATGCGCGATCCAATCTGTCCCTTCCAATCGACCCGTTCGCGCGGTGCTCTTTCGGAGGTCCACATATGTAATATGAATGAAATCGTGTAGTGACAGTAAACTCGTAAAATCGTTAGTAAATCCATTTAATATCTATAAATCAATTCAATATCAATAAATTTATTGATACCAATAAATCAGTCGATATCGATAAATTCATAAAGAAATCATAAGAACAATATTTTACACATACATTCCAGTACAGTAGTCTTACTTAACAAGTACAAGCGCTGGCTATTAAGGTGTTTTTCAAGGTTAGTATCGATGTTAGTAATCTGTTGGCTCAGTAAATAGAGTCGACACCCTTTGTCCATTGGCACAGTAATCTCCTTATAACTACCATCAGTAATCACATGATCAATAGAGGATAACATCAAACCTTTTTTAAAGTAAAGCCTGTCGGCCCATCAACCTGTACAGGTCAATCTCCAACCAACGGTTCAACCACTCCTTATCTTTCAGTAATATTATAGTAGTAGATTCAATCATATATTCACATTTATATACATCTCATTAATGCATTGAAAACAACAATCACGATTAGCTCAAATGAAGATAATCCCAAATATAGTCAAAATATACAGTTTTAGAAAACTACCAAATTACCAGATATCGTGTAAAACATTATTTCAAAACTTTACTTGTACAGAAGCAATATTTTTCGATATCCAGGTAATTTTCTATTCGATAAAAATCCCACAGAATTCAAAATACCCGTGAAACATCTCCAAAAAATATTCAAAATGTGCAAAATCATATTCTCTATAACATACAAAAAGTTACATGATAAAAGTTTTGTCAATACAAAGTCATGCACGTTTTTCGTTAACGGAAATCCAAATCTGAGCAGAAAAATACCAAAACACGAAATCTTCAAAATTAGAAATAGGATTCATATTTCTTACTGCGAGACAAATAATTCTTCCAACTACGTCGACGGACGAAAATCGCTCCGCGGCCTCCGAAACCAAGCTTTTCCTTTCTCTTTCCTCCTCTTTCTCTCTCTTCAAAACGAGTCAATCGGTCCTTTAATAGAGAAGATATTTACGTTCATCCTGGGACGATCTCCTCTGTACACAGATTGTACAGATAATAATTAATTTCGTCCCTGGACGATGGGCTCTGACAAAAATTTTTGTTCAGTTCGTACAGACGAACCTCCAATTTGTTATGTTCGTACAGACTAACTGAAGAAATTTTTAACTGTTCGTCCGTACTAAAGTCAGTTCGTACAGACTAACTGCACAAAAAAAAAAAATGAAATCTGGAGGGATTTTACAATAGTAGTCAAATGAATTTGTAATGACATTTTAATTTAAATGTCTTCAAATTAATTTATAAGTATATTTAATTATAATTTTCTTATTAACAGCATCCCCATAAGTCTTTTTTTTGTAGTGCTTCATAGTTTAACATTCAGTATTTTTTTAGACAATTATCGAATATAAACTTGTCAATAATTGACATTTGATATTCTCTGGCTGTTGATGTCAAACACTTTATCTTTTTGGTCACTTTATATTTCATTAGAAAACAACCAAATGAATTATCGCTCATTACTTGACTTTTGATATTCTTTAGTGATTCTCACTTGACCCATATCAAAGAACAATGTCCATAAATAATCAATACTTGACGACTATTTCACTACTCACATGGTCTCATCTTTTATCAGGTGAAAGACTATATCAACTACATACCATCGCTTGACTTCTAACATCCTACATATATCCATCGACTTCTAATAATTGCCAAAACAACCAATGTTTGTCATCTACGAACGTTCGATACTTGCCTTTTACTTTGATGATCTCTCATTGTATTCTTTTATTAGGATAAAAAACAAGCTTATTATCCTGTGTCAGTTGCCTTCTGACTTCTTCTATCAATTGTTACTTGATTCACCAATAGCGAACTTTTGACATATGCTAACTACCTACACCAAGCACTCATCCCCTCAATTACCTAATATACTCTTTTGTTAGAAAAAAAAAATCATTGATGACTCACCATCCTTAAACTTTCAATATTTTTCATCAACCATCGTAAAATGTTTGCCAATGATTGATTTTGATTTCTATTAGCAATAAATGTTTAGCACTCGTCCTTCTGCTCGAGCAATCTTCTATCCTATCTACATAGGCGCATCCGTGCACGACCTTCTTAAAAACCTCATCAAGATAAAATTTTAACTTATAATTTTTCAAAACTTATTTTCTAACTTGTGAGTCATATATTTTTTTAAGAATAGTATTGTCTTTAAAATTTACTATGAGTGTATTTTGGATGTCATATTAATTAACTTATAATTCAAATATAAATTTCTTCTGGAAATTTCTTAGTAATTTATTTTTAATATTAGTTTTTAAAATAAAAATAAGAATAATAACTTAGTTTATTTTAGGATGATTTATATACATAGCACTGAAATATTACATTTTTCCCACACTAAAAATATTTAATGCATAAACTTCATTATTTAGGGCATCTCCAACGGAGAACTCCATTTTTCACGGCAAAATACAATAAAACTCCAAAATGCCGTGGTGCTGTTCCAATCGAACTCTATTTTAAATGCTTCTGCGAAGGTAACGATCCTTCTCCCTTTCGCGCGTTTTTCCAGTTGAGAGAGCAAAATAGCGTAGGTGAACAGTGCAACGCCAATATTGGCGTCGCACTGTTCACCCGCAAGTAAATGACGGAAGATTTGACGTTCAGCTGGAGCGACCGAACGACACCATACACACGTTTGACGTTCAATTGGAGATGCTCTTATCTACATAACACTCAAACCATCTAAATAAAGTAAAATATAACACTTACTATTACCTTCCGATCACTGTTCCGATTTCCATCGTCATTTGTCATCATTCTTATTATCCATGACATGTCTTTGGTCTAGATGCCCTTCACATGCCGTTGGTTGCTAATGGTTCCATTACCCTTCATATATATCACAAGTCTCACAAATATCTTATCTTGACTTCCTTTCTCCTTATATATCCTCAAAAAATCATCTTGACCGGCACAAATTTCAAGGCAAAATAAAGCTGAAAACTTCAAAAATTAAATCTGGGATCCCCTGAACTTCGATTTCAGGAAACTTATAGTCAAACTGAGCGTCTCGTAAATATTAACCCAACGACACCAAAATTGACTCAATCCAAGCCCAAATGAGTCCAAATCAATGATCCGAAGCACTGTTGAAAAATTTGAACCACAATTTGAGTTACCAAACGGTTTCCTAACATAACGTGCTTATAGTCAAAGTGAGCGGCTTGACGAGACAAATCCAACGAGCCCACGATCGCCAAATTCCGACCTCATTAAGACCTTCAAATGTTAAATGAACGGTCCACGATCAATGGATTTAATATCGGTCGTCCATCCAACCACTCCCTATTTACCCTTGATCTCTCACTTATTTACAGGTCATGTCACTCTAGAATATATATAAATATACCAATTATTTCTCTTGAGAGGGGACCCAATCAAGAAGAAGAAGAGAGAAGAAAAAGAGAATGATAGAAGGGAAGAAACTCCTCCTCGTCCACCGTCGAAATTCTGTTCTACGCCTGAATCACGCCGGAATTTTTCCCGACGCCAGAGTGAGGCCGCAATTATGCTCGACGATTGAGTGACGCCAAAATTCTGCCCAAGTGACGCCAGAATTCTGTCTGAAGCCCAAGTGACACAAGAATTTTGCCCGACGCCGAAGTGACGTTGGAATTCTAAGTGACTCTTAATTCAACTCAAATAAACAACTTGTTTGTAATCAAATTTCAATCCGAAAGTGTAGCATTGTAATCCGATGGTCCTAAATTTTAAGGACGTGTCAACCTCTTATACCTCAAACAAATACTAATGTAATTATTTTAACTGGATGTGACCTCGTGGTTTTTTCTCTTTCCAAGATTTTCCCCGTAAAAATTCTGGTATTATTATATCTCCTCTATTTATATGCTAGATATTCATACAATATTTCTAACTCCATCGCCGCATATATTTAAATCCGCAATACTTCTATTTGTGCCTTTGCTTGCCTCTTAGCCACTCGCCTTTACTCTATTCACAAGTCACCACGAGAAGAGCTTCATTGATGAAGAAGATACATTTCATCCCTCCTTATATCCAATAGTATACCCATAAACTCTATTAGCAATGCTAAAAGAAGTATATGCGGTTTGAGTGAAAATTCTAGAACTAACATCATGATTTGGAAAAAAAATAAATAAATAAAGAAGTATATATATATATATATATATATATATATATATATATATATATATATATATATATATATATATATATATATATATATATATATATATATCAGGACTTCAATAACTCACATATATTTATTAAATTATCTTTGTTGGTAAGATAATTTAAACTACGTTCTAATCTATAAAGTAAACTATAAAGAAAAGCTCTAATCTATAAAGTAAACTGTCAGTTAATTTTTTAAAATATAAAGTTTTTTTTTATATAAAAATAATCTTTCATATAGTATCACATTTACAAAATTTTAAAAATAAAATAATCAATCAAAATTCATACAAACTCGCTCAACCTCATATAGGGGTGTCAATATTTGACACGACACGAGAACCCGACCCGAAAAAATTCGGGTTGGACCCGACCCGATTTCAAAACGGGTCGGGTTCGGGTTGACCCGGCGGGTTGCCGGGTCAACCCGCGAACCCGGTTTAGCCTAACCCCCGGCAGAGTGACCCCTTGTGAGTCTGCATGACCCCGCTGCTAGCCTGCTACCCGTGACCCAGCCCCGTGCAACGCACCAGCCTCGCGACGCTTCGCGTGCGACGAACCCGCACGCGACCACTCTGCGCGCGACGACACCGAGTGGCCGCGCCCCGCTGAGACCGCTCCGCGTGCGACGAACCCCCGCCCCGCTGCGACCGCTCCGCGTGCAACGAACCCGAGCGGGACCACTCCGCGCGCGACGACCCCGCGCCCCGCTGCGACCGCTCCGCGCCCCGCTGCGACTGCTCCGCTGTGACGACCCGCGCCCCATTCCCGCGAACAGCTTTCCCGGGTCGGGTCGTGTCAACCCGGCAACCCGCTGGGTCGGGTCCGAGTTGGCATTTCCGACCCGTTTACCTAACCGGGTCGATTTAGGGTCGACCCGTTTGTACCCGGGTCAGTTCCGGATTCGACCCGAACCCGACCCGTGACCCGAAATTGACACCCCTAACCTCATAGAGTATTAGATACAAGTAATTTTAGAAAATAGTAGGCTTCTATAGGGATAAATTTTTTTCTTCTTTTCTATAGGAGCTTTTTTGCATAATTTTTTTTTTTCTGAAAATAATAAAAAATAATGCCAAGAATTTGTTTTAGCCTTAATGGGAATATTAAGGCTCGTTCTTTTCAAAACAATTATAGAGTATTAATTAAAAATTATTTTAGATAACATTATATTTTATTTGAAATAATTTTCTTACCATTTTTAAGCCCAAATTTTTTTTTGAAACCAACAAAAAAAGCTTTAGGCCAAAATAAGAGAAATTATTCGGTGTGAAACCCGAATGAGAATAATCGTCCGGAATTTGTGTACATAGTGTATAATAATTTGATACATTATAAGTACAAATATATAATCTGCACTCACAATTCTGATTTATTTTTTTCATTCGAACTCCGCATAAAATAATTTCTTCAAAAGATAAAGGCTCCTCTTTGTTGAAAAAAAAAGCAATTCATTGGCCGTGGATGTAAAATCAATTTAAAAAAGGGATATTTACATACATACGACACTATACTTTTCTATTTACATATTTAACACCTAAAATTTTAATATTACATATATACTACTCATAGTTCATTTTTATATCAAATTTGAGTGGTAGAAATGAAATATATGAGTGACAGGAATGAAATATGAGTGACATATTTGATATTAAAATAATATAGGGTGGTATGTATGTAATATTAAAGTTTTAGGTGTTAGATGTATAAATAGGATGTTATAAAAAGGTATGTATGTAAATTTTCCTTTTAAAAAATTATAAATATGATAAATGATTTTAATTAAACATTTTAAATGTGCTAATTCAAAACGCAAAAACAATTTCCCAAAAAAAAAAAAACGCAAAAACAAAAAAATATCAATAGAGGCGTGGCCAAATGGTTAGCAGATTTTCACTGCTTTTTGCCAGCTGGCTCGTTCTCGAACATTCTCATCTCTCCCAAAAAATAAAAAAATTAAAAAGTTCCCATGCATAACGAATCTCAAAGCGCCGAATTCTGACAATACACAGATCACCACTCATCATCAGACGGTCCACAGCCATTCGGAGGTTACCACTGGCCCACGTTTCCGAGCGAAATTCACGCAACCAGTAGATATTTTTAATAAAACGAATCGTAACTTCCCGAATAGCCACCTCTACCTCCAGAACTTTCCAGATTCTTTTCTGCCTTCTCTCTCTCCTCGCGAGATATTTTTCACCTCCGTTCTATAAATTGTTCTCACCAGTTCCCTAAAAAATCTCATTCGTAGCGGCTCAAATCCACCGATGGCAACAGCAGAGCAGCGATTCGGACGGTCTACAGCCTCCTTCTACTCCATCCTTGGAGTCTCCCGTCATGCATCCGCCGCCGAGATACGCGCAGCTTATCGTATGCTTGCAATGGTATGTTACGGTACTCCTTCCTCCATCCCTCACTTTTTATCTTCGTTTTGTTTCTAATTTTTTAAAGGAAATGGTTGCAGAAATGGCACCCTGATCGGTGCGCTAGAGAGCGGGTTCACGAGGCTAATGGGCGGTTCCAGCAAATTCAAGAAGCTTACGAAGGTATAATTGCAGTTATTATTTTTTCATTTTCTTCAACTATTCATTGCACTTTTAACAAGCTAGATTACTAATACTATAAGATGTGTAATAGTTTTATCCGACGAAAGAAGTCGAGCTCTATATGATGCCGGGCTTTATGATTGCGAACAAGATGGAGGATTAGAGGAAGTTGAGGTAAGGATTGAGTAAACTAATTAAAGCAAATGTTAATTAGCTTGCTGAAATTAACATATTTATAATGACTGCACTAATATTCTACATAAACAGAGAAGATCTGACTTTTGGATAATTTTAAAATTTTGTTAAGGGTTTTTGGGATTTCGTTGATGAGATGGTACAGCTGATGGCGGAAGTGAAGAACAAGCAGGTAAGATTAGTGCAATAATTTTAAATTCTGTGATAAGAAGTTGTTGCAATTTGTTATGAAATTTATACTGTAAAAATTAATGTAAAAATCATTGACAGGAGGAATGCTCAATGGAGGAGCTACAGAGAATGCTGTTAGAGATGTCTGAAGGTTTTTCCGCTCCTTCAATGCAAATGTTTCAACCGTCGGTATCTGTATCTGCTTCAAGGGTTGATGACAGGGACAGGCAGGTTAGGTGGCGATCAGGAGGCGGCGGGTGCACGTCGGTGTGGTTGAGTTGAAGTAATTGGCGTTGTCTGATTGTTAATCTTTTTCTGGACCGATAAATTTTGTATATATGTGAGGGGGCTTTGGGTATGCTATGTGTAAATAGCTTTTTGTTTGGGTTGAAGTTTTGTATAAGGCTTCTGTGTAGGTTGCCGCTCACTGGGCAAAAACGAGACCAATTTTTTCTTAATCAGGATCTCAATGCTTTTTTATTTTATATTTTTGGAAGTTTTGAGTGGGCATACTGCGAATTAATACTGTTACGCAAGAGCTTTTATTTGAAATCTTGGATTTTTTATCAAAGTTCTTCCTTGTGATTATCTAGTATCTATCTCTTTACTATGATATTGCAATCTCTCTGCTCTGAAATGATGAATAAGTTTATGGGATAAAGCCATAATTGAAGGTCTCATTTGTTGGGAGATTCGTTCTATAATATGCAATATCTCTATTATTGACTTTGATTTATGATTTTGCGCCTGAGTCTTTGGAAGAAAATTACAAAATTGACTATAAACTAATCCTATGGGAACGATATCACAAATAAGATTAACGTTATATTATTTTTCCCCACTTCGTTGTTAGAGATAATGTGGCTTTGGTCTCTTTGCACACCTTATCTGAGGTTACACTTATTAGAAAAATTTATAATGCGAATACTCATTGATAGGGGTGTCAATTTCGGATCACTTCGGATCACGGGTCGGGATCGGATCAAATCTGAAATTGACCCGGCACTATTCGGGTCAACCCGAACTCGACCAGCTTCGGGTTGACCCAACCCGACATGACCCATTTCAACAAAAAAATTGTTAGTTTTGGGATAAAAAATGAGTATATCTCCTCTTTTTCAGGAAAAAAATGGGTCTATCTCCTCTTTTTGGTCAAAAACGGGTCAAAATTAGGTCAATCTCGGATTGTTGTGTCAAAATCGTGTTTTTGGGTCAAAATCGGGTCAAACGGTTAACCCGAACCCAATTCGATTTTTGAAACGGGTCGACTCGATTTTTGAAACAGGTTGAAATGTTGAATCCGAACTCGAAATTTTTGGATCGGGTTCTAGTTAGATTTTCGGGCCGTAACAAATATTGACACCCCTACTCATTGATTGATGTTGTAAAGTTTATAACTTCTTGTGGGTCAAGTCCTCAAGTAATGTCTCCTGCTTTTGGAAAAAATTTCACAAGACTACCTACAATTTTAGAAATATCAACTCAAGGTTTGTTTTAATAGTAACCTATCAATATAAAAATATATTTAGTTTGTATTAATATTACGCAAGAACTTGAGCTTGAAGATCATTCTTAGGGGTGTCAATTTCGGGTCACGGGTCGGGTTCGGGTCGAACCCGAAACTGACCCGGCACTATTCGGGTCAACCCGAACCCGACCCGTTTTTAAAAACGGGTCAGTTTTCCTGACCCGAACCCGACCCGCTTCAAGTCCGGGTCAACCCGACACGACCCGAATGACCCGTTTTCAACAAAAAAATGGCTAATTTTCGGGTAAAAACGGGTCAATCTCCTCTTTTCGGATAAAAAACGGGTCAAAGTCGGGTCAATCTCGGGTTGTCGGGTCAAAATCGGGTTTTTGGGTCAAAATCGGATCACTTTCGGGTCAATTTCGGGTCAAAGGGTTAACCTAAACCCGACCCGATTTTTGAAACGGGTCGAAATGCTGAACCCAAACCCGACTCGTTTCGGGTTCGGGTCGGGTTTTCGGGTCGGGTCAAATATTGACACCCCTAATCATTCTCCATAGATCTCTCTCTCTCTCTCTCTCAACATATCTTTCTTACAAAGGAATTTTTATTACCTCAGGTTACCTGATGTAGAGGTCCATCTTTCTCCAAAAAAAATCCCAACAAATTCTTATCAGAGGAGTGGAGGTGTGGAACAGTAGTCATGGTTTTGTTCCACAATCGGGAAATCAAAGCAGATCGCACAGAGGCAAGAGAAGGGCGCGACTATGCTTATGTGCTCGGGTTGTTCGAATCATACACAAACATCAAAGAGATTTCCTTGCTAATTCCGGTAAGATCTTGTGAACAAAAGTAGATTGGTGATGTCGGAGCACAGATCGATCGGGTTCTTGTTTCATGATCATGTCAATGAAAAGGCTCGATATTGACAAGTTCAATTGGAGCCTATGGTCTATTAGGATAAGGGCTTTAGTGGTTCATCAAGACCTTGTTGATGCCATTTCGGAGGGGAATCTTGTTGCAATTACTAACAGGGTTAGAATTAAAGAAATGCAATTGAAGGCACACAACACCATCCTCCTTTTTCTTGATGATGAAGTGTTGAGAGTCGTTGAAGAAGGCTCAGCATTTGAGGTATAGCGGAAGCTTGAATCAATTTATATGAAAAGATCTCTTACTAATCATCTATTTTTGAAGAAAAAAGTACACATTATCCAAATGGAAGAAGCAAAAGAGCTTAGAAAACATTTGAATGATTTTAATAAATTGACTCTTGATCTCAAGAATGTCGATGTGAATGAAGAAGATCAAGGAATTATACTCATCAACTCTTTGTCGAACACATGTGAGCACTTAGTTGACATTGTGTTGTATGAGAAGCAAATATTGACAATGACAAAGGTGAATGCTTTCTTGATGCCAAAGGATGTTCAGAGAAAATCTGAACATAAAGAAGATAATATTTGAAGTATTCTAATTGCAAGAGGAAGATTACAATTCAAAAGGAACAAGCCCTACAAGAAGTGCTTCTATTGTCATAAAGAGGGGCACTTTAAGAGAAATTGTTCTGCTTTGTTAAAACTGCATGGAGTCGGGCTCAAGCAAACGCAAGCTTGCTCAAAGCAAATGCAAGCTTAGCCGTGGTGGCATATTTGGAAGTTTTTTCTTTAAGAAATCAAATTAAAGCAAAAGAGGTGATTGTGTGACAATAGGCAAAGAAGATTACTGAATTATACTCCCCAGCTCTTTGCCGAAGATTTATGAGCACATAGTTGACATTATATTGCAAGGAAAGCAAATATTGGCAATGACAGAGGTAAAACCTTTCTTGATGTTAAAGGATGCTCATAGAAAATAAGAACATATAGAAGATAATATTGACAGTATTCTAATTGCAACAGGAGGATTATAATTCAAAATGAACAAGTGTTATGATTTGTCAGAAGTGGGGCACTTTAAGAGAAATTGTTATTATTTGTTCAAACTATAAGGAGTCGGGCTCAAAGCATATGTCGGCTTAAGAGTGGCGGCAGATTTGGGAGAAGGTTGGACTGAATCAAATGTTTTGTAAAATTTGGAATAAGGTGGAGTTTGTTAGATATTGATCTAATTTTTTGTTAGTTTTTTCATTGTACTTTCTTTAGTTTCATGTATAGCTTGTACTGTCATTAGTGTGCTGCTTTGTGTAGTCATTATTGTCTATAAATAAGAGCAATAGACTATAATAAGGAGTAAGCCAATTAATAAGAAAATTTGGTCAGTTTGTTATCTCCTATATTTTTCTTACCTTTTATCTCTCTTAAAAATAAATTCGTAATTGAGAATTTCATTTGGGTGGATCTCAAAGTTTTGAATTATTTTGATTCTTTTTTTAGAAGATTTTTCATTCTTGCGATACATATCACGACTTATTATATATGAAAAGAAACAAATAATTATATTTTAAAAATTAAGGTGCATAATGGGTATGGTTTAATTAAAAATAATTATATTTGACATTAAATAGAAAAGTAAAAGATGAAAAATGGATATTTTTCTCCCTAACATATCTTAATTATATTTCACATAATGCAACTCAATTTATTTTTCCTTGAATGAAAATTTTATAAGATAGGTGGTGAGACCTGCAACGCTTGATGACGTATAATGTTGGCCATTAAAAGAGAAGTATAATATTAAGTTAAATGTTGCTGAGATGAGGATGCTCATGTGGATGAATGGATTTACTCATAGATATAGGATACGAAACGACATATCCATGAAAAGTTTAGAGAAGTTCCACTGATATGTAAGATTAGAGAGAGTCGTTCTTAGAAGATTTGGTTATGTAAAATGACAGCTTTTCGAAGATCTTGTAGGTGAGTAGATATATTAGATTTGACTTTTGTTAAGAAAGATAGAGGTAGTCGTAAAAAGATTTGGTTGGAAAATATTAGAAAAGACATTTCTTTAATAGATTTAAGCAAGGATTTGACTCTTAATAGAACGCAATGCAGAAAAAAGATTCATGCAACCAATCCCACGTAGTGGGATAAAGGCTTGATGATATTGTTGTTATTTGGTTGATTGTTGTTATGATTTCTGGACAAATGTGATTTGGGCATTGTGATTTGCATGTTCTTTTCCTGCAAGCTGTTTTTTATTATCTGAATTATAATCTTGTTGTTCAGTCTAATAATTTATCTTTTGTTATTGGTTTTGAGCTTCAATTAGATTTGAGGTGGGTCTTTTCTCCTTTGATTCGTCCCTTATTTTTGATACTCTTTATGGTAATTATGTGTGAGCTGATGCTTAGCGGATTTCTCTGAGGAACTCTTAGTTGGATATCTGGAAGGATTTGCTTTTGATTTTTGAAAGATTTGTGAAAGCACTTCAATTTTGCCCAAGTAGCGAGGGACATTTACTGCAATTCCTTGTTTTTGCTTAGCTTGATGAGGAGCATTATCATGTTTTGTTTCTGTTTTGTTTTATTAATTATAGTCCTGCAATTTGCATCTCTGACATTGCCTTCGAATTAGTTTGCCGCGGCGGTGACAGGCGGTAGGCGGCCACGGCAATGGGCGGCGGACAGCAGTGGTAGGTGGTGATGGGCAGCGGCGGTGGTGAACGGTGGCGGCCATCAGCAAGGTGGCGGTGGAGATGGTGGTTGTCGGTATTAGTGCTCAAGCAAGTTTTGGAACAGCGTAAATGATTCTAGCTCAAAACCATTATTTTTTCAATTATTTTTTTCATTCAAATTGTAAAATTTTTATCAGAATATCTTTTTTGAAAAATTTTAAACATAAGATTCGCTCAATCTTTTTTTTATTATTTCGTTATTTTTTTCATCCGAGCTTATAATCAAGTTGCATACGCTGAGAAACATTATCATACCATATCAATAAACAAACGAATCAAATAAAAAACAGAGAACATTAATCGATCAGTATATTATAAAATTAACACACTTAAATAAATAAGTAGTAAAAAAATAATAAATTTCAGATTTTGTTGAAGGAGATTAGTGCAGGTGTTTGGCTAAATAATTGATGTGTCATCGAAAATTGCAATCTAGAGGCATATTTCATATTTCAAGCGAAAATTTTCAAAATTGTATTCCGGACCATGTAAACTCCAATTTCAGCAAACCTATAGTCAAACTAAACGTCTAGAAGAGAAGAATCCAACAAAACTATAATTGGTTCAATCGCAGCTCAAATGAGTCCAAATCAAGGAAGCAAAGCATATTTGAAAGGTTCTAAACATTAATTGAATGAACAAATATTCTCTAAATTTGGCATGCTTATTGTCGAATCGATCAGCTCGACAAGACGAATCCAACGAGCCCAAGCTCGCTAAATTATGACTTCATTAAAGCACATAAATGCTTAAAAATGATCTATAATAGTGGGAATTAACACAACCCATCCAATAGAGCACTCAGAACCTATCTTGGATCTTCTTTATATTTATGGGTGTGCGACTTACATAAATTTATAAATAGACTCCTAGTCTCTTCCTGAGGGGATCTTTTGACTATAAATTACAAAGAGCTCTGAAGCTTAAAGAATACTAAAGTTTTACCCAAGCAGCACCGCTGTCGAACTTTCGTTGACTATTGTCATATGATCGCTCGACCACTGGCATTCACTGAACCACTGCCCTTTTGCCAGCTGTCGCAGGACCATTGCCTGGCAGCAGGTCGTCACCAGACCACGGTCAGTCTGGCTTCCACATTTGAACCTTCACCAGGCTGTTAACTGCTGTCCACTCTAATCATCGCCACCCACTAATTGCAATCCCTCCGACCACCATTGACCGCTGACTACAGCCTCAGACCATCGTCGCTTGTCAACTATGGTACCTCCGACCTCCGTTGCTAGCCAACTACGATCCCTTTGACCTCTGTCACTCGCTGAATATGATTCCTCTGACCACCGTAGCCTGTCTACGATCCCTTAGACCACCATCGATCGTCGACTACGATCTTTCCAATCACTGTCATCTGTTGTTATGTTCCCTTCCACCATCATAGCCTACCGATTATGATCCCTTCGAGAACCGTCGCCCATCGACTACGATCCCTTCGACCATCATCGCCCACCGACTACAATAGCTCCGTCCATCATCGCTCGTAGACTACAATCTCTCTGACCACCTTCGTGTGCCGACCACGATCCATTTGACTACCATCGCCCACCAATTACAATCCCTCTCACCACCATCGCCATCCAACTATGATTTTTCCGACCACTGTCACCTCGCCGACTATGGTCCATCCGACCACCATCATCCATCGATTACAATCCTCTCGACCATCTTCGCCCACCAACTACTAACCGACCACCTTCACTCGTCAATTATAGTCCCTCTGACAAACGTCGCCTGCCAATTACACTCCATACAACCATAGTCGCGGGCAGACTATGGTCCCTCTGACCTCCGCCGCCCGACTACAATCCTACCAAAATTATGAACAAACAAACATTCTCTTGAGAACAACTCTCATGCCATTGGATTTTTTCAACTTCAATAGTGTAATGTGCCCATTTTGTTTGGAAGATCTTGTTGTTGTTCTTTGTTAAGAGTTTACATGAGATTAACCTAGGGCATGAGTGGTAATCCAAGCAAATACGAATTTTGCAATTATGACCAAATATTGTAGAGTTGTATCAGGGTATCATGATTTTTACAGCATTATAACTTGATTTGAACAATTGGATTGTAATTCAAGCAAAGACGAGTTATATTGTTATTGCAATATTGTTGATGAAATGGTTCATTTACCAGACGTCGGTGTAGGAAGAAAGGAGTTCGGGAGATGTAAAGGTTGTTTTCCATCTAGGATCGTCCGGGATGAAGTGGATCGTCCGAGACGATCGGTACAGGTTGTGAAGAACTCTGCATGGTTCGTCTGTACGAAATGGGTTCGTCCAGGGACAAAATTTTCCTGAGAACATCGTCCAGGGATGAAGAAATTGGAATTAATTTTCGTCTGGACGATTTGAGTCCAGAGAAGATCGTCTCGGGACTATCGGTGTAACGCCCCGAGATCTAACTTGGAAAGAATGTCGATCAATAGCCAAACAATTTACCAGAGTTATCTAAAACCATCATTAAGCAATCTATCAAACATCTATAAAACTTAAAACATCCATATACAAGTCGATTCATATCTCAAAACATCATATACAATACTCAGGAACTACACTATCAATACAAGTAGAAAAGCTATCCTGTCCTGAGTACAAAAGAATCATCAATCTATCAAAAGAACTAAAAACCTGTAGATCTGGATCAATGCCTATCTCCTGCTCCCGAGCCCTGACCTGAAAATATCAACCACATATAATGAGCTTTACAAAGCCCAGCAGGTCACCTAATACCTATAACTGAAATCAAAGCACGGTGATGCTATCAATATGCATGTCAATCTATCAATCAGTATAAGTCAATGGTCAATGAGTCAATGCAGCGGAAATCCATAGTCAATAAAACCAGTCAATGCAGCGGCAGGCAATTCGATAAATCAATTCAATCAATCATCGCCCGTCAATCAAATCAATACGGTCAAATCGGTATGATCTAATCAATGAAGTCAAATGAGAAAAGCGATACGAGACAAGGAATCTATAAAACAGTCAATACGGTGTAGAACAATAGCAACAGTGAATCTATAAAATCTATAGGCAGCAATACAATGAATCTATACGATGTCCATGCTATCAATGAAATATCTATATCTATCTATGTCCATATCAATGCTCAGTAGTCAATCGATGAAATCAATAGAATCCGTACGATACAGTAAATCCGATCAAACTCAATAGAGTAGAAATCGATAAAGCAATAAATCCGTAAATCAATACAGTAAACATGCAATTCAATACTATATACTGAACAAGTACAATCTACTGGCTATGTTGCTGTTGTAGAATCCATATTGCTGTTGTAGATATCAATTTACATTGGTTCAATCAATAAGAGTCGTCACTCTTTTCGCCCGTCGGCATATCAATAAACTCCTTATGTCTCCCTTCAATATATCAATAATCAATGTTTAAAGGAAAGCCCGTCGGCCCACCATCCTGTACAGGTATCAATATCAATCTCCAACCAATGTTCAACCAGGTTCCACTTGCGATCAGTATCAATAGTCAATTCAATCAATAAGCAATTCAATAGTCAATATTAAAGCAATCATATCAATGGTCACATCCATATCTAATCAATCTATCAATTCCAGACAAATCAGAAATCATACGAAAATCGGGCAGAGTAACGGTAGTCGGTCAAATTTACACAAAAATCCTGCAAAAAGATACAATATCCAAATTCTTCCAAATTACAGTAGAATATCTATAACATCAATACAAGACTATTATCCTATAGAAACCAAATCAAATCAAGTCCCGATTATTTTCTATTCGATTAAAATCACGTAGAATCAATTCCGACCGGTAAAATCTTCGTAGAATACAGTCAAATCGTGTACAATAATCATATCTATAACATACTAGAAGTTGTGTGGTGAAAGTTGTGTCAGATCAAAACCATGTCGAAAAGTCGACTACGAAAACACAAAACAGATCCCAACTCGGTCAAAACACAACATCTTTGAAAACAGAAACAGGGTTCGGAGTCCTTACCACGAGATCTACACTTTTCCCAACAGCAGCGTCGGACGAAAAGCGCTCCGCGGCCTCCAAAACCAAGCTTTTCTCTTTTTCCTTCTCTCCTCAGATATTTCTGATTTTATAAAAATCTTTTCTATCTCCTCAAAACGAGCTCATTTCCTTATATCATACTCATATCGGCCTGGCCGATCGCCCGATCGTCCCGGGACGATCAGACCAAATTCTGATCGTCCTGGACCATTCCCAGGGCGATGATCAGGACGGTATTGTGAACAGTGCCGATCGTCCCGGACGATCTCAATATCGTCCTGGACGATCCTGTCCAGAAATCATTCCAGAACACTCCAGAAATCAGTTGTTTTCCATGCACTGATCGGCCTGGACGATCCAAACTTCGTCCTGGCCGATTCTGGGAGGAAAATCCAAATCAGAGAGGAACAGTAAGGGAACGAGATATTACAATCGGGACATCGTCTGGGACGATCCTGCTTAATAAATATCTGAAAGGTGTCGTTTTTGAAGAGAGAGAAAGCCCAGGAGAGAGAAAAACGAAGGGAAGAGAAGAAAAGTGGATTTTTGGGCTATCTCGATCCGTTTTCGTCCGTCGCCGTAGTTGGAAAAGTTGATCGACTCGAAGTAAGACACATTTTGTCTTTCTCAATTTTCAGAAACGTGAATTTTGACGACTTTTCGATCTGTTCTGGATTTTGTTTCCGTTAGCGAATTTCTGGTATTATTTTTTTCTTACAAAGGTTTTACCGCGTAACTTTTGGTATATTTTTGAGATGATAATTGTGCACGTTTTGAATATTTTCTGGAAGATTTCTACCCGATATTTTGAATTTTGCAGCGTTTTAATTGAATTACGAATTATTAGGATGTTGAAAAATGTTACTTCAGTACAGTAAAAGTCTTATAATGTTGTTGTGGATATTCTGTGATAATTTGGTAAATTTTAAAATCTGTGAATTTGTGTAAATTCCGTATACTACCGTTATGCCGCTGATTTTTCGTACGAATTCTGATTTTTCTGAATTGATACATTGAATGAATTGAAGTGTTTGTATGCTATCAGCATGGAGTTATAAGGGGCCAGGATCTTTTGGGATTCTATAAGTGTCAGGGAAATCTGAAATGAGCTCTGAAATATGAAAATAAGTTCTGTTTCGGAAATTCTGAATATATGTTCTATTCTGGTGCTATAAGCACAAAGGGATACATAAGGGGCCAGAATCCGTCGAGATTCTGTAAGTATCAGGGAAGGGAGGCATAAGGGGCCAGAATCTGTAGAGATTCTGTAAAGGTCTATGAATCTGAAATTTGATATGTGATATGTTATCTGAAATCTGATGTTTAATATCTGATAATATGTTCTGTGACTTTAGGTATTTTGTACTTTTGATTTTGTACAGTCATGACTTTTCTGTTTCTGTTCTGCTCTTTCTGTTTGTAGCCATGCACTGTATTTGTATATGATTGTTTTGATGAAAGAAAAGATAGATGAACTGTTCTGTATTTGGATGTTTATAGTAACTCTATGTTTTTCTGTCTATTTAATATTTGGAAGAAAGTCTGAAGCAAATTCCAAAGCTAGATACTGGATTTTCAACAGTTGTGTCGCGGCCCGATGCGAGCGGGATCCGTCCCGGTCGGGTTGGGTCGTGACAGGAGATGTGGCTAGAAGGGAGTTCTACGTAACTTCGAGCATTTGTCCGAGACACAACTCGTGAGACGTAGGGCACGAAGATGGGATTTCGACGGGAAGCATATGACATGAGAGCTACACGAGATGGAGCATGAAACAAAGTGTTAGAAATGAGATAAAATAGGGATTTCGATGGTATAAATGTAATATTAATATTTGAGTTGTTAAATATGTAAATTACTAGTAATATAGTAGTATGTATGACTTTGTGGTTTCCCACTTTTTAGTATTTTTTACATAAAAATTTTGATCTCTTATGACTAGTGCACATCTCTCTCGTATATGTCTATGTGATGAATCTTGGTACAAAATTTAAATGTTAAATGCCATCTCTCTACCACTTCGAATGTTTTAGGAAGCAACAAGAATAAAAAAAACAAGTATCAATCCAGCATAAAGTTATTCAATTCACCTATAAGTGCATATCTTGTATCCCAGCATATGCTTTTTTCAAATCATTTTCAAATTTGAAGTAAAAATCCTCCGTTTGAATATTTTGGATAAAGAAATATATAGATAAAAGAATGACGATTTTGTCAGAGATAGAATATATTATGGAAAGAAAACAAGCAAAGCGAAGGTGGGAAGCAACAACTGCGCATTCTGTGCTTTGCGCCTTTGCCCTTCCGGTTCTATTAATGTACGAATCTTCTCAAAAAAAAAAAAAAAAAAAAAAAAAATCCCAGCCCCTACCTTTCCTGTTTAGCAGAGAATGGAGGAGACGAGAAACAAAGCACTTGTTATTTTTTTTATCTACATAGCTCATCTTAGCCTGTTGGTTGAGAGCTTAGGCTTCCAACTAAGAGGTCTTGGGTTCGAGACTTTGTGTATGCGTTGTGTGTGTGAGTTTGTCTTAAATGGCCTAAATGTCACAAAAAAAAAAAATTTATCTGAGCCCAGGTGTTATGGATCTAGGGAGCTTTTCTTTTTGAGTTTTTTGTTAAATGTAACTTCTTTTTGCGATTGCTTGATCTGATTCGAGCTATTTTTTGTGCTCAGATGAGCAGTCCCTAGGTGTCTATGGGGCCATTTTGTAATCCTAAGATGATAAAGTTTTCATCTTCAAGTTTTAATATACGGGCAAAGCCCAAATTTTTCCCAAAAAAAAAAAAGCAATGAGAGAGGATTGTCAGCCCATCTTAATTTATTGGTGGGAAGCTTTGATAATCAATTAGGTCTTAGATTGAGTCTTAAATATGTTATATATGTGAATTTGTTTTAATTAGTCTAAATATCTTAAAAAAAAAAAAGGGTTAGATTATTATGTGTGGTGACTGAATGCGTTCGTAGAACAACAGGATTGACCTTTGAACGCGTCTGTACACTGCACAAAATAATTTTTCCAAAAAAAGAGGGTTTGATGTTTAGTCCGCTAAAAAATGATCGAACTACATTCTTATAAAAAAAGATGTGTCGGGTTTGAATTGAGGACTGAAATATGCTACTTGTTCTGCTTTGATAGAGGCACTCTAAGGAGAAAGCAGTCTTTAATATATGTGAAATTAGCAATGCTCATAATTAAAGAGAATCCACACAAAAACTCAATACCATATGGACATTTTCATCCAGCGAAACAATAAGAACTCTTTTCAAATAAGAGTAATGTCATTTTCTCGAATTTCGTTAGTAAATTTATGAAATAAAGTACCGATAATTATTTATGTCATTTTTTTAAGGAAATGAACTCAGTGGGTTTTGTAAAAGTTTTGCTATTATGATCAAGAGGATAAACAACAAAACATCTGATATACTGCTCTAAGATATAGAACACCTAAAAACAAAAGTTATTGAATTGATATATCACCGAGCCGCCAACCATCTTCGGACCATCGCCCGACCTCCAACAACAGCAAGACTTCCACACAGCCGCCAACCACCGTCGAACTTCCACCCATCTGCCGACCACTGTGGGACTTCCATCTGGCCGCTGACCATTGTTTGGACCACCGCTCGATCCCCGCCGCCTCAGGAGTTTCTCTAGACCATCGGCTAACAACTGCCCAACCGCCAACCGCATCCTGAATTCGACCTGGCTGTCAACCGCCGCCGACCCCTACCCGACCATCGTTGGAGCACTATCTAGCCGTCAATCACCTCATGACTTTCTCTCGGCTACTGACAGCTACTGGACTCCATCCTGATCCCATCCTGATCATTGTTGAACCACCATCCGGCCAAGGACTACCGTCAAACTTATACACGGTCTCATACAGACGCCATACTTATATGCAACCGCAAACCACCACTGGATTCCCACGCGACATTTGTCGGACCACCGCCCAATTGTAGACCACTACCGTTCTTTCATCCAACTCTCCAAATAATTGTAATTTCACTGCCTTCAAGTTAAGGGATGGGTCTGTTAGTACACCTAATATACACCGCAGGAATTCTTCTCATTAAACAGCTCCAACTACCTTGGCATTGTTTCTCCACTTCTACTGTCAAGCCGCCTGCAGCCTAACGGCTTTCCCAGAGAACATCATTACCTTTTGTTGTTATATACCTAAGGATGTAATACCTTTTCCATTATGAATACAAGATAGTATTCTCCTGCTCCTTTGTATCTTTTTCTTCCTTGCAGGTTTTATGAGTTCGTTCATGGTATCAGAGCCTTAACGTCTCTGTTTTTTCCTTTCTTCAACAATGGGAGATCAAAGCTCCTCTATCGCCGCACAGTCGGGCTCATCAACCCCGGCGACGGCGTCAATTCCGGCAACCAGAGATCTCTGTATCCCAGCTTCTCTCAAGTTCCTAATGACTAATCTCAAACTCATTGTCGCAAACCAGCTCACGAGCAACAACTATCCCATTTGGAGGCTTCAAATCTTTCAACTATTCTCTGCAAATGGCTTTGAAGGACACCTCACGGGAAGTACGCTGAAACCATCCGCTGAAAGCAGTCCCAACGAACTTCGACAGTGGAATATGATAGATCAAAATTTGATATCTGCTCTTCTCTCCACTATTTCACCGTCGATCTTACCCTACATTTTGACATTAAAGTCGGCCAAAGAGATCTGGAGCACACTTGAGCTTCGTCTTCAACCTACCAACAGATCACGTGTGATACAACTAAAGAATGAGTTGTATCACATACAAATGAAGGATCTCTCAATGATGCAGTACCTAGCAAAGGTGAAGGCACTGGTAGACAACATCGCAGCTGCGGGCTCGTTCCTTGATCCTGAAGAGATTATCCTCCACATCCTTAATGGATTGCCTCCTTCCTACAACTCGTTTAAGACATCTATTCGAACCAGCCAGCTTCCCATCAGCCTAGACGTCTTGTACTCACTTCTCTGCGTGAAGAAATTCACATTGGCACTGACATTCAGCGAGATTCAAATCAGGCCGCAGACAATACCGCATTCTATGCCAACCGAACAAATACATCCAGAGGACGCTATGGATACAGGGGAGGCAGAGGTCGTGGAGCTCCATTCAAGCCAAATTCAGCTCGCACCATCCATACTGATTCAAGCAGACCTATATGTCAGATATGCGGAAAAACGGGACATAATGCCTCCATCTGCTGGCACCGATTCGATTCGGCTTATACCAGCCCAACACCTCCTACACCGCGGGCTCTGCTTGCAAGTCAGCAACCAACATCACTTAATGAATGGGTACTTGATTCTGGAGCTTCGACGCATCTTATGCCTGACGCCTCACACATACAGCAACTCGTTCCTTACGCAGGTTCAGAGTCCGTTTCGACAGCAAATGGCAGCTCTCTTCCCATTCACAACTCTAGACAATGACTTCTTTCTCTCCCCGACTCTAATCGTAAGCTTTATCTTAAAAATCTTCTTCATGTTCCTCTTCTAACTCATAATCTTCTTTCAATCCACAAACTAACAACTGACAATAACTGCTCCATCTCTTTCGATTCACATGGCTTTCTTATCAAGGATCTTCAGGACAACCGAATCCTCATCCGTGGTCGATGTCGTAACGGACTCTACTCTGTCACTCCGCCAACAGCTCTTCACACAACCATCTCATCCAACGACCACTGGCATTCCCGCTTAGGACACCCGAATGCCAGAATTCAGCAACTTTTATCTAGGACTTTTCCTTCAATATGTACTTCTTTAGAATCGTTCGTGTGCAAATCATGTAATGTGGCCAAAAGCCACAAGTTGCCTTTCTCTTCGTCTTCAACTCGTGTACCCAAACCGTTTATGCTAATACACACCGATGTTTGGGGACCTGCTCCCATATCATCTCTAAATGGCTCTCGCTACTATGTCTTATTTACTGATGATTACTCACGCTTCTCCTGGCTCTTTCTTATGCATACCAAAGATGAAACTTTATCTAAATTTGAACAACTACACAAACTAATAAATAACACATTTAATTCCAAAATAACAACCCTTCGCTCAGATGGTGGAGGCGAATACACAAGTCATGCCTTCAGTGCGTATCTCACCAAACATGGTATAACTCATCAATTCAGTTTCCCTTATACTCCTGAACAGAACGGTGTTGCCGAAAGAAAACATCGTCATCTACTTGACACCACGAGAGCTCTCCTTCATGAGGCTCATCTGCCCCACAATCTGTGGGCCGAAGCTCTTCTAACTTCAAATTATTTAATCAACCGATTACCCACTAAAGTATGCCATAATCATTCACATTACTATCTTCTTCATCAACGTCAACCCACCTACACTCATCTACGCACGTTCGGCTGTCTCTGCTTTCCGTGGCTCAAGCCAACTACATCCACTAAACTTCATCCTCGCTCCAACGAATGTGTCTTCGTCGGCTACTCCACAGCACACAAAGGGTACCGATGTCTCAATCCCATTACAAATCAAATTCACATTTCGAGACATGTTGTGTTCTATGAGAATGTATTTCCCTTCCACAATCCAACTATCAACACTACTCCATCCACAGAATCCTCCACCACATTCCCGTTCCTTCTTCTACCCACCTCACAAATCACCAACACATCTCAACCTCCTATCTCACCCACCCAAACCAATCCTCCACCAAGCATTCCTTCTTCATCTACCAACCCCTTCATCAACCCAGACACGGTCCCTTCCATCACACCCGAACCTTCCATCACCAATTCTCCACCTCTTCAACCATCCACTCATCCAATGCAAACCCGTCTCAAGTCTGGTATTCACCGTCCCAAACCCATATTCAATCTATTAACATCACTCAAAACTGATGCCACCCCAACCACACATCATCAAGCCCTCCGAATACCTCAATGGAGAGCCGCCATGTCTGAAGAATTTCGGGCTCTGCAATCCCAAGGAACGTGGTCCTTGGTGTCACCTCCTCCTCATTGCAAAGTTCTTGGTTGTCGATGGACTTTCAGGACAAAATATAACGCTCACGGTCAGGTAGAGCGATACAAGGCTCGTTTGGCTGCTCAAGGCTTCAACCAAGTACTCGGCGTCAACTACCATGAGACCTTTAGTCCCGTGGCTAAAATGCCCACTATTCGTATCATGCTTCTTATTGCTCATTACCGTGGTTGGCCAACACTGCAATTTGACATCTCGAATGCCTTTCTCCACGGCGACCTTCATGACGAAGTTAACATGCTTCAACCTCCGGGATTCATTGACCGTGAGCACCCTGCTATGGTTTGCAAGCTCCACAAGGCCATATATGGTCTCAAACAAGCCCCGAGAGAGTGGTACAACAAGTTCACTACGGTTCTATGTTCATTTGGATTCAGATTCAGCAAAGCAGACCCGTCACTTCTCACTTATCTCAAAGGAGAAGTTCAAATATATGCTCTCATTTACGTCGATGATCTTCTTATCACTGGCAGCCATGCCAGCACTATACAGTAGCTCCAGCAACTCTTACACAAGCACTTCTCCCTCAAAAAATTGGGACTAGTCTCCACCTTTCTCAGCATTCAAGTCACCCACACCCCAATTGGAGTCTTTCTTCATCAATCTGCATATGCTACAGAACTGGTTCATGCTGCCAATCTAGAACAAAGCAAACCCGTCAACACACCCATGAGTCTAAAGCCATCAACCACTGCAGATTCCAATCTACCTTATCCGGATCCTCAACATTTTCGACGTCTTGCAGGCTCTCTTAACTATCTCACAATTATGAGACCAGACATAGCATATGCAGCTAATCAAGTCTGTCAACGGATGCATGATCCGACCAACGCCGACTTCATGGCCTTGAAGCGTCTGCTGCGCCACATTCATGGAACAATTCATTATGGTCTCCCACTCACCAATGCAGATCTAATGCTTCGATCTTACTCCGATGCCGACTGGGCAGGTGACACCGCTGATCGAAAATCTACTACAGGCTTCTGTACTTTTCTCGGCACAACCCCCATCTCATGGTGCGTCAAGAAACAAACAACCGTCTCAAAATCCTCAACCGAGGCGGAATACAGGTCTCTCTCGTCGGCTACATCTGATGTCATTTGGCTAAGACGTCTCCTATCAGATTTTCACTTACCTCATACAGTACCCACTCCTCTATTGTAATATCACAATCTGCTCCAGGATCGTCCAGGCCGATTTTGGATCGTCCTGGGACGATCAGTGGAATTCAGCTCCAGATTCTGCCCAGAATTGCTCCAGGTGATTTCCTGTAGGGATCGTCCAGGCCGATCGAGGTATCGTCCCGGGACGATCAGTGGATGGCACAAGTCAGAGAATGGGGGTTTTTATCGCCTATGAATAGTAATTATCGTCCTGAAAAAATCGTCCCAGGACTATGTGATTTGGTCTGATCGTCCAGGACGATCTGGACGATCGGCCGGGCCGATATGAGCATTACTTAAGGGTTTCAGCCGATTTGAAGAGAGAGAAAAGATTTTATAAAATATCTGATTTTTACTGTTCTGAGGAGAGAGAAAAAGGAAATTTGGAAAAGTTGATTTCGGGAAGACGCGGAGCCGTTTTCGATCGAAGTGACTGTTGAGGAAATTGCTGTGCACGAGGTAAGGCACATTCCGTCTTTCTCAATTTTCAGTTTCGTCGCGGTTGGCGTTTTTTTTCTGTCCGGATTTCGTTTTCGTTACGATTTTTCGTCCGTATCTTTTGATTGGTTCAGTTTTTACCGCGTAAGTTTCTGTATATCGTTGCCGTGCCGGGTGTGCACGTTTTGACTATATTTTGAAGATTTTCGTCCGGGTGTTTTTGATTCGACTGTGTTTTTAGTCGACCGGAATTTTCTGTGAAATCGTAAATTATCTGTGCAGTAGAATAAAGGTTCTGAAATGTTAATATCTGTATTATGTGTAAATTTGGTAAATTGTTATTTTCAGGAATTTTGTGTAAATTCTGTATACTGCCGTTGTGCTGCCCGATTTTCGGGTAATTTCTGAAATGTCCGAATTTCTTCTGAATTGAAATGCTATGTGTGTAAGCTATAAAAAGGGAGTTATAAGGGGCCTGAATCCTATGAGATTCAGTTAGTGAAACGGGAAATCTGAAATGAGCTCAAATCTGAAATCTGATATCTGTTCTGTTCCGGATCCGATGAATTCTGTTTTGGTGCTATAAGCACATCTGTTTTGGTGCCGTGAGCACAAAGGGAGACATAAGGGGCCTGGATCCTATGAGATTCAGTCAGTGTCTGGGAAGGGAGGCATAAGGGGCCGGAATCCGTAGAGATTCCGTCAGTGTCAGGGCATTTAGCTATGTGTATCTGTTTTGTTTTCTGTATCTGTTCTGTTCTGTACGAAATTGTGATTCTGATACGATATGCTCCGTACGATTCTGATTTCTGAATTCTGATTCTGACTCTGTTGATTTGTTCTGATATGATCTGTACGATTCCGATTCTGATTTGATATCTGTCCGTATAAGTTCTGATTTCCGATTCTGTTTCGATTTCTGATCTGACTTCTGTCTGATGAATTTGGTTTTGGTTTCTGAGAATTTAGATTGGTGGTTTGTTGCTTTGCTGAGCTGTTGAGCTCACCCTTGCTTTCTGGTGGTTTTCAGGTTCTGGGAAGGGCAAGGAGGTCCAGGATTAGTTTCAGAGTCTGATCCGATTAGGTACTTTTGTACTTTTGATTTTTGTACAGTCATGGCTTTTCTGTTCTGTCTTTCTTTCTGTTGAAAGCCATGTACTGTTCTGTAGATGATTATTTTGAGGAAATGAAAAGATAGATGTTTTGTTCCGCTGCATTTGATGTTTTTAGTAGCTCTGTTGTTCTGTGTTTTTCTGTTGAGTTAAGAATTTGGAAGATCAGTTCAGTAACCTAATCCAAAGCCAGATCCTGGATTAGCAAGTTTAGTTTAGCTCTCGTCGCGATCCGGCTCGGGCGGGATCCGTCCCCGTCGGGTTGGGTCGTGACATCTATATTGTGACAATACCTCAGCAATGGCAATCGCTCATAATCCTGCTTTTCATGCCCGCACCAAACACATTGAAATTGATTATCAATTCATCCGAAATCACATCAACAATGGTGCTATTACCCTTCATCATGTTCACTCGGAGGATCAACCAGACGACCTCTTCACTAAGCCGCTATCCCAATCAAGATTTCAAGCACTTCGCGACAAATTAAGCATTCAGCCCATCCATGCTCAATTTGAGGGGGGATGTTAGTACACCTAATATACACCGCAGGAATTCTTCTCATTAAACAGCTCCAACTACCTTGGCATTGTTTCTCCACTTCTACTGTCAAGCCGCCTGCAGCCTAACGGCTTTCCCAGAGAACATCATTACCTTTTGCTGTTATATACCTAAGGATGTAATACCTTTTCCATTATGAATACAAGATAGTATTCTCCTGCTCCTCTGTATCTTCTTCTTCCTTGCAGGTTTTATGAGTTCGTTCAGGGTCAACTTTTGTAATTCACTTAAATTTAGTGAAACTTTTTCACCAGGGCCTCGCCCCGTGATTTTTTCCTCTTCGGGTTCTCCGCATAAAAAAAAATATTTGGTGTTTTTGTGCTATCTCTTCAATTATCTTTTTGTGTGTTGGATATTTGTGCATCGCTAAGACGAAAATCCACTCACTCTACTTTTGCGAATATTCTAGCCCGCAACATGAATAAATTTTAATAAGTTAATAAATCACTTAAAATAATATAAATTTTATTCTATATAGCCTTTGAGCAATGAAGGAATTCAAGAATCATTATTTGCCACAAAATTTGAATAATAAAGAGGCACGATATGTTTATATCTAACTTTGTTTGCAGACTATGGTATCAAACTGCTAGCAACTATACAATGAATAGAATTTCATTATAATTTATTAATCTTCATTCATGGCGATTATAAGAATGCACATTATTGATTAATATTTAGGCTTTGTTTGGAACTGTTTTTTTTTTTTTTTTTTTTTTTTTTTTTTGCTTCTTAAAGCAGTTTTTTAGTACAAAAAATTTAACTTTTGTACTAAAAAACGGTTTTAAGAAGCAATAAAAAAGCCGTCCCAAACGAAGGCTTAAGATTTCATTTGGGACAATTTTTTTATTGCTTTTTAAAACAACTTTTTAATACAAAAATTTTTAATTCAAGAAATTTTTAAGTAAAAAATAGTTTTAGAAAGCATTGAAAAAGTTGTCCCAAGCAAAACCTAGTTTACACGAATCGTGATTTTTGTATAAATCAATTTATTTTTTTTTTTTTTGCAATTTAAAGGTTCAATGTTAGGAGGTGAAGTGAATGGTTATATGTTTGGGTTGAATTTGTAAATTTGATTATAAGAGAATCTAAAAATAGATCGAACGATATGAATTAATGACATAAATATAGGGGAAATTAACAAGCAGAGTTTCAGAGATATGCCAAGTGAAGGTATATATATTTGTATAACTAAAATCAATGGAGTTTCATCTAAGCTAAACAATCATGTATGAAATACACCAAACTTTGATAAATGCAACGATGATTATATTATTTCAAGAACGACAACTTTTGGAAGGTGCTATTTCTTGATTAATCATATCTAAGTCTTGATCTGGTTACTCAAAAAAAAAAATTTTTTTTGCTTTGTATACTCCAACAATTTCGAGAGAGATTATTACATGCAGAGATCAGACATAAAGAACAGTTCGATTTTGTCTTTGTGAATGATAAAAGCACAGTGATGAACAATAAAAGCACGGTTTATAGCTCTTTTACTGTTCATAGAGACAAATCAGACGGTTCTCAGTGTCCAGTCTCCGTACATAATACTTTCTCCAATTTCGATCACTTTAGTCCGAATCATGTAAGGTATATTGAATAAAGAAACTAAAGAAATACGTTGTCTTCATGTAGTAGGACTTTAGTAAGTTTCAACTTTCAACTGCACAAAATCCACAACATAGGAGCCTATGAGCACATGTGGAATCCAAATAAGCGTATCGACAAGGAAGAGAGTTTTTTTTTTCTTTCTTTACTTAATGCAATGGTGGAGAGGATGCTTAATTAAAAATATAAAGCAGAATTAATGACTAAAGGGAGAAAATCTGTGAGGCATAGAGCTATAGAAGTCAAACGAGGGAAATATATATATATATATATATATATATATATATATATATATATATATATATATATATATATATATATTATATATATATATATATATATATATTGTGTAGGTTTTTGCCATCTATCAATTTACTCTTTGAATGATTCTAAAGATTACCTATTTCCGGATAAAAAAGAAGAAAATCGTTTAAAGAATAAAGAACACTTGAGCAAATCCGTATGCATAACCCAAATGGAAGCATGGAGCTTGGTTAGAAGTTTTCCCATTTAGTAAAATAATAATAATAAAGTTTTCCCATCTAGTATTTGAGTTTGCTTTACGGTTGAAAGAAACAAAGATATATTGGAAAGCTTTTCACAATAATTGCTCAAACCCAAAGGAGAACCATATAAGAAGGTGCAAACAAGATTGAGCATCGTGGTTGCGAAGAATGCCTAGGTTTAGGATCTTGTGTGCATGTACTTGAGGGGTCTAAAGGAAGCTTTGACACTATAAAAAAAAAATATGATTTTTCTACAAGTAGGACTTCGTGTGTCTTTCCCAACGGTCATAAAACTGCTGGGAAATATCATTCTAGTGCATTACAATCATAGCAGGCATGCAACGGTTTTAAAACCGCTGCAAGAAAAATTGTCGCGGGTAAAACAGCCGGTTAAAATATAATTTTGTGCTGCAATAGCCATATTTTTTGTAGCGATGTAGCAATTTTCCAAGTACGTACATCAACAATTTCAAACGTTGATTGTAGTAGTGGTGGCTACTTATCTAATAAAACTCTTTGTTCAAATCGCTATAGTTACCCAGAGTCAGTATTGGTTTAAAATTAAATCACTGCTTTCGAAAGCTATGTTAGAGCATGAATTCTAAGTCAATTATCAAAGTTTGCGTGCTATGCATAATGGCCTCCATATATGAAAGAATATTTTTGTTCAATTAAACTCTGAGAAATTAGCTTGCATCAACATCATTATCACTGGCGCAATAGCAAGTTCATGATCATGATTTTATTAATTATTTCCAAAAAATGTAAATGATTTTTTAATTATCTTTCATTGAAGATAATTATCTTCAGGTTATTATATATATATATATATATATATATATATATATATATATATAATATATCAACTAGATAAGCTGTATTTTTCATGAACACCCCATGTTGACATATAGGATATTGTCAAGTGAAACAAGCAAGCAAAATGGCACATGTGGATCCTTTCCTTGCAGACAATTTCTTCAGCATCTAGATATACATATACCAAAAATAAATGGGATTTGAATGTTGCACATCACCAAACTTTCAAAAGTAATAGAAAGAATCCACCAACTCAAGCAAATAATGGCATAAAAATATATTTAGGTGTAGAAGAACGATTAATGGACCAAGTGTCCTTTTCCCCTTAACAGGTTTTTGTGGATTTCTGGCCATAAATAAGACCAACCATTGAGGGGTTTGACAATGGAATTGTTATGCTTAGTTCATTTGCTGGTTTTCTTGGCTTTTGTAGCGTCACTTTATGTCATGCAGGGAGTCGTAGTGAGTGGAGGTGAGTCTTATTAGTGGCTTCTTTGATAGTTTCAGGGCTTGTTCTTTCATCTATTACAGTTTTTTTATATATGGAATCTGATTTTTTGCTTCTCAAATAAAGTTAAAAAATGGAAATATATATAATATGAGATTTAAGAGAGGCACATACTCTCATATATTCTCTGTAAATCTGTTGTATCTCAAGCTTAGCTTTCATGCCTCTAATCTTGCAGGGAGATTGGCTGAACTACCGCCGTCGCCGCTCGGAAATCCCGGCCATTATTTTCCACCAAATAACACAAGGGGATGTTGAAAATTATGAACTAAAATTGCTTTTAGTATCATATTCATGATTTAGGGAAGTTTTTTTGTTGGATTGAATGCCCTTGCACTTTGAAGGTCCATACTTTGATAATTGTACTGAGAAACTTCTGCATGGCAGTTCTATGGCAGTTTAAAATTAGATAAAAATTGTCTTCTTCTTTTTTTCTTTTGAAAAAAGCGAGTGTCCAGTACTCAGTTAAAACAGTAATTTATTTCCTTAATTTGACTGTAGCAGTTTAAAATGGATTAGTTTGTTGAGTTTGATGAGCTGCATTTCTGAATGATAATTCTATTGATAATTCTATGGTATAAACTACAGAAGTTTTGAGTTTTTTTTTTTTTTTTTAGTTAGTCAAATTGCACGGAATCGCATGAGAAGAATGTTTCTTCATCAACGGTCAAGCCACAGGACACCTTCACCTGAATCCTCTATTCTCTTGGCGAGCTCCCTAGCTCAAATGCGGATCTCTAATCCTCTCCACCTTCTTGGGTAGGAAGGAAGGGAATCCATTTGCCTGAAACCCTAACCGAAGCTTCCGATCCTTCGCAGCCCGCCGCCGCCTTCAAGATCACCGGCATCCTACGCCAGTCTCGCTCGCTACACACTTTCCTTGTTGAGAAAGAGAACACGTGGCTCCACACATTTGTTTGTAGAGAAATTTACATACATACCATTTCATTTCATGGTATTTAAATATCTAATATTTTAAAACATTAATATTACATGTCTATCATCCATATACAACCTACAGTGATGGGCTATTTGATTGGAATTTTCACTTTTTCAGGAATGTTTTGCAATTAAAATATCTGCACTAAAATTTAATCTACAATCTACACTGTCAAAAAGAGAAAAAAAATTAAGTGATAATTTCTTGATTAAATTTTGATGAGCATAAATTAAAAAAATTAATATTTATTTTAAGATGAGTATAATATATCAATAATTAATTATATTTATTTAAAAATAAAATTTTAAATTTTGCAAATTTAGGGTCAATTATATACTTAGAGCATTATGTCAGATAATGTCAATAACCAATTGTGCCCTTACATTTATAAAATTTCTACATAATAATACGATGCTGCTATAATTTACAAACAAACTACTATCACTATAAAAGAAACAAGCCCTATCGCAGCAGTTTTTTTGCACTGGTTTTAAGAATCGCTGCCAAAACCACTAATTGCATCAGAAATTGGAATACTATTGCACCGGTTAAAATCGCCGGCAAAGCCCATCCGTGACTTTAAGATATCGGAATCCCTAATTCCTCTCTTCGCTCTATGCTCGAGCGTTCGGGACCGAATACAGACAGCTGCGACGAAAATCTTCTCCTCTTGCGAATCCCGGAAAACCGTCCCTTCGATCTTCATGACTGTGAGTCTCTTCCCATTCATCCTCTTTTTTTCTTTTTCTTCTCATTGTTTTTCTTCATATTATTGTCCCTTTTCTTCATATTCTTCATTTGCATTCCTTAGGACTTAGGTTAATCATAACCGTAGCTTAACCGTTGGTTGTGTGCCGTGTACCCACATGTTCCATATGCATTTATTTCCTTCTGTGTGCCTTCAAAAATTCCTAATCTCCTTTGGGTTAAAATGACGTAGTGGGCTAATCATTTGGGCTGATTGTGTGACCACCACTATTTGTATGTTTCTTATTGGCAATTTGAGCGAATACAGTGAGAGTGATGGCCAACTAACACGATGTCTAGTGAACCTGGTTCAAAAAGCCTTGAGATCATGCAGTCTGATTAGAAATTTGAGAATTTTAAGTTTTGCGTGATTGTATAGTATAATACATTATTATATAGCATAGTTAGTTGTGATCAATTTTTCTTGTTTTTATGCTTGATCTTATTTTTGTTCAGCTCTGTACATCTTCACAACTCTTGAAAAGAAATATAATACTGTAGGGCTCAGGAAAATTAAAATAATTCTTTTTGAATATTGAAATTTTGGTTCTGAAGTTTCTTGGGCTGACTTGAATTGCTCGAACTATGGGATCCCATAGTCATATATGCGCTTATGAGTGTCCTCGTCTCATGATTCTTGCAACTTGTATAAAAAAATTTAATCACTAATACTAACACAAATCTCATTTAAACTTTATTAGTTCAAATCAAATTATATTTGTGATCATCAAAATATTTCATACAAGCCTAAGATCATGGAATTAGCATACATCAAATTAGCAAAGTTCAGCTAAACAAATATATGCCATGGTTCAATAGATTGCTCCAATATTCATACACAATCATAAATAGTTATGGGACCAGAACATTTAGGTCGAGTTCGTACCCAGAGATTTGGTCTTACGTCGACTAGATACTTTTCTCAAAGAAAAAATGAATAAGGTAGTGGTAGCAGCAGCAATTTTGGAAAGATAGCTAGTCTTAGAGAGGAGTTCATATCATTTCGTGATAATCAGGCGAGAGAATTTGGCTCATTTCGTGATGAGAAGAGACAGTTTGTGCAAGAAATTCAAATGAATCATCCAACCCATGGAGGATCAGAAATGGTATAATTTTTTTTAAAGTTAAATGTAAATTGCTTGATTATTATTATCTCATTCTCTTTATACTATTTTCAGGGTAGAAATGACAATTCATCTAATGTCTGACAGTCTGCTAATGAGCACTAGTATTAGATGTGATGCTTTTGGTTATGTGGATATCTTATGTAATGTCAAACTTTTGTTGTTTTGATTTTGAAATGTAAGATTGTTATTTTGTGCTCATTTCCTTGTTATATATAAGAAATAGTGTTCCCTAGTAATCTTTCTTGAGTTTGACTTGGCATTTAGTGATTTCTTATTGTTGAAATACTCATCATACTCAACGATCTCAGTTTAAGTTGTAATTCAGCTCAATACTCAGCGTTATGGAAAATGATGAGCTAGTTTCATTTCCAAATGAGGAAGTGACCCAAATGGAAAATGATGAGCTCAAAACTCGGCATTTAGTGAATTTTTTTGTAGCACAGTTGGCTAAAAAACTTAGCTCTAGGGTGAACGGCTAGGTTTTACAATTTAAAAAAAAAATTCTGGACTTTAGTGCGGTTATAACCGCCACTAGAGCCCAGAAAACTGCCGAAAATCTGGCAATCAGGTCGATTTCGCTTATTTTTATCGCGGTTATAACTGCCACAATTCTGTATATTCGCAGCGGCTAAAATCGCTGCTAAAATATGCGTGCCGTAAATAGCTTCCCCGCTGGTCTTTGAACCATTGCGAAATGTCGTTGCAGTGCATTGCAAACACAACGGTTATGAAGTGGTTCTACAACCGCTGCAAAGAAAATAGTGGCGGGTATAACCGCCGAGAAAGGTGAAAAATTGTGCTGCGAAAATCCTATTTTTTGTAGTGTATGCTTGAATACATTCATATCATCACCATTGCTCTACTAAGAACCTCTTATCATTATGGTTCGAGAGTTGTCCTCTAACCACAATCGCATGGCTACATCGAGTGGTGACTTCGTCACTTGTCATTGCTAACAGTCTAACCACACGCTATTGTCTATAATGATGATGCATACTTGATACATTACCAAACAGTTGTCTTGATCGGGTATGAATCTCGATGCAATCATGAGTCTGATGCTTCAAATGTAAAAAATCGAGAGGATAAAAACTCCAATTTCAACAAGCTTATAGTCAAATTCAATATCTCGATAAGATAAATCCAACGACATCAAAATCAGTCCGATCCAAGACCAAATGGGCCCAAATCAAGGGTCCGAAGCAAAATTTGAAGGTTTAATGCATTAATTGAATGACTAAATGATCATCGAATATGGCATGCTTATGGTCGAATAGAGCGGCTCGATGTGACAATCGAATGAGCCCAATATCGCTTAATTCTGATGTCATTATGGCATATAAATGCTATATTATTATTATTAAAGGAATCGTTATCAGCCATTTGATAAGACACTTCCAACTTTCCATTAATCTTCTCCATATTTACAAGCAACATCCCTCCCAAAAAATACAAATAGGTCCTCATTCTTCACATAAGATGGATGAGAAGAAAGAAGAAAATTTGAGAGCTATCTAGCCATCGACAAAAGTCAAATTTCTTCTCGACCACTGACTGTCACTATATTTCCTCGCATTCATTGGCTACCGCCGGATTTCTTCCCTACCACTAACTGTTGTTGGGCTTTCACCTAATAGTTGGCTACTACTTGATCTCACTATGGGAAAACATGAGATTACCGTCGGAGCTTCCGGCGGATTTACATCCGTCGGTAATCACGGCGTTGTTACCGGCGTAATGTACGCCAGAATAATAACGGTGTTTTTTCCGGCGTATTCATCGTCGAAAAAATTCCGACGCAGTATACGCCGGTTTTGACGTCGAATTTTACAAGCATATCAACCGAAGCGACGTAATTTACGCCGGAAAATGCCTACGGATTTACTGGTGGATTAAACGTCAATCAATTTAAACTCAATGAATCAGTGCCGACGTACAATACGTCGGAAAATTTTTTTGGCGACTAATACGCCGAAAAGTCTGCCGGCGAAAGCCCTATTTCCGAACCAGAGACCGTCTAGCTATTCATTTCCTTCCGTTGTATGCTCAAAATCTCCGCTCGGCTTCGTCGCCCCACCATAGATCGGCTCTGCCAAGGCTTCCGGACTTGCACGAGAGGTCGCCGACGATCACCGCCTCCGTCGCCGGCGAAAGGAAAAAGTTTTCGAAAAAATCCACCGTGAGTATCGAAATTTTTTGTTGATTTTCTTAATGTAAATTTTCATAGAATGATAAGGAGTTTTGTTTTAAAGGTTGGAGTAGATTCGCCGGTGTGAAGACCGTTCAACCTAATTTTCCGAAGTTCATCGCCTCAATTGCCGATTTCGTCCATTATAAGATTTTACTTCTTCTAATTTTTATTAGACATTTGCAAGAGGATGTGCCTTGATGTTTGCTTTTGCTTATGATATTGTTCATGTTGATAAACATAAAGTGAGAGGGGAGAGAGCAAGTTTTTGAGATCGAAGAAGAGGGAGAGAAAGTGTCACGCCCCAGAATCTAACTTGGAAAGAATGTCGATCAATTCGCAACAATTTACCAGAGTTATCTATAAATCCTTCAGTAAGCAAACTAACAAACATCTATAATCTTTAAAACTTCAATATATCAGTCGATTCATATCTCAAAACATCATATACAATACTCAGGAACTACACTATCAATGCAAGTAGAAAAGCTATCCTGTCCTGAGTACAAAAGAATCAACAATCTATCAAAAGAACTAAAAACCTGCAGATCTGGATCAAATCCTATCTCCTGCTCCCGAGCCCTGACCTGAAAATATCAACCACATATAATGAGCTTTACAAAGCCCAGCAGGTCACCTAAAACCTATAACTGAAATCAAAGCACGGCAATACTATCAATATGCATGTCAATCAATTCAATCCGTATCAGTCAATGGTCAATGAGTCAATGCAGCGGAAATTCAATAGTCAATAAAACCAGTCAATGCTAGCGGCAGGCAATTCGGTGAATCAATTCCATAAATCAATGTCGTCAATCAAATCGTTACAGTCAAATCAGTGCGATATAATCAATGAAGTCAATTGAGAAAAGCGATACGATACAAGGAATCTATAAAACAGTCAATACGGTGTAGAATAGCAGCAACAGTGAATCTATAAGTCTATAGGCAGCAATACAATGAATCTATACGATGTCCATGTCCATGCTATCAATGCAGTATCTATATCTATCAATGATCAGTAGTATCAATGTTCAGTAGTCAATCGATGAAATCAGTGAAATCGTACGATACAGTAAATCCGATCAATCAATATGGCAGAAATCGATAAAGCAAATAATCCGTAAATTAATACAGTAAACATGCAATTCAATACTATATACTGAACAATGTATAATCAATGGTCATGTTGCTGTTGTAGAATTCATATTACTGTTGTAGATATCAATACATTGGTTCTATGAAAAGAGTCGTCACTCTATTGCCCGTCGGCTTATAATCTCCTTATGACTCCCATCGTTATATCCATGATCCATGATCTATGATTTAAAGGAAAGCCCGTCGGCCCACCATCCTGTACAGGTATCATCTCCAACCAATGTTCAACCAGGTTATACGTGTTCCAGTATCAATAAACAATCAATAATCAATAGTAAAGCAATCATATCAATAATCATATCTATATCGATTCAATCTATCAGTTTCATACAATTCAGGAATCATACGAAAATCGGGCAGCGTAACGGCAGTCGGTCAAATTTACACAAAAATCCTGCAAAAAGACACAGTTTCCAAATCTTTCCAAATTACAATAGAATCTCAATAGCGTCAATACAAGACTATCGATCTATAAAATCCAAATCAAATCAGGTCCTGATATTATTCTATTCGATTAAAATCACGTAGAATCAATTCCGACCGGTAAAATCTTCGTAGAATACAGTCAAATCGTGTACAATAATCATATCTATAACATACTAAAAGTTGTGCGGTGAAAGTCTTGTCAAATCAAAACCAGGTCGAAAAGTCGACTACGAAAACACAAAACGGATCATATCTCGGTCAAAACACAAAATCTCTGAAAACAGAAATAGGGTTCGGAGTCCTTACCACGAGATCTTCACTTTCTCCAACAGCAGCGTCGGACGAAAAGCGCTCCGCGGTCTCCGAAAATCAACTTCCTCTTCTCTTTCCTTTCTCTTTCTCTCTCTACAAAATATCTGATTTTGATTTTTGATTTTTCTCTCTCCTCGAAACGAGCTCATTTCCTTATATCATACACTGATCGGCCTGGCCGATCGTCTCAATCGGCCTGGACGATCAGACCAATTCTGGTCGTCCTGGCCGATACTCCAGGGCGATGATCAGGACGATTTTAGGAACAGTGCAGATCGTCCTGGACGATCTCAATGTCGTCCTGGACGATTCTGTCCAGAATTTGCTCCAGAAATCAGCTGTTTTCAATGCACTGATCGGCCTGGACGATCCAAATTTCGTCCTGGCCGATTCTGGGAGGAAAATCCAAATCTGAGAGGAATAGTAAGGGAACGAGATATTACAATCTCCCCACCTTAGAAAAATGTCGTCCCGACATTTCCCTAAAGGTACGAAGCAAAAACAACGCAAAACAAATCGATCGAAAACCAAATCCAAAACAAAACTCGTCGAAATCCATACAGAACACACAATGCAATCAATCCAATGTCAATATGCAATGTTCATATGTCAATATCAATCGGTTAGTCAAATCAATCTTACCAGTAAAATCTTCTGGTCGTTGCTGATCCTGATGCTGTAAACTCTGTAGACTGTAGATGCGTGGCACCACTGGAGGTCGTGGCGCAACTGTTTCCCTCTGATCTCTGACAGTCCTATCATCAATCCTGTTTGCTGATCTCTCACTGTAGGCTCTCGAGGCAACAGTCCTCTGCTGCCCTGTACCCGTATCAGTCCTTCCACCCAGTCCTTTCTGAGGACAATCTGCTGCTCTGTGTCCTTGCTGTCCACAATGAAAACACTGACCCGTCAATAGGTAGCACTGACCTGCATGTCGTTTGCCACAATGACTGCACGTGCCAGAACCACCAGACGATACTATCGATGCTGATCATGACGCAGATCCCGATGCAGATCCCTTCGAACCCTCATACCTGCTTCTCTTCTCTCTATCTCTGAAATCATCTCGTCGTACCTCATCTCTCCTCCTCCTGGTATCCTCGTACCTCGATATCGGTGTCGCCAGCTCAATCTCTATCAATCGTGCCCGCTCCACTAGCTCAGAAAACTCATGGATCCGGAAAGGTACTAGTGGTTGCCTCAGCTCTCTGTTCAATCCGTGCAGAAATCTATAACATTTATCTTCGGCAGTAGGGATCAGATGAGCAGCATACCTCGCAAGTGCAGTAAACTCGGCCTCGTACTGCATCACTGACTTGCGGCCTTGCTCCAATCTCATGAAAGCTTCCTGCATCTGTCGCTGAGCTGACGGTGGTACAAACCACATCCTGAACACTGCAGTGAACTCATCCCAGGTGATCTCAGCATTGGTCTTCCCCTGAAACTTCTCTCTCTGCTGTCCAATCCACCATCTCTCTGCCTCACTCTCCAACATGAATACTGCCAAAGGTACTTTTCTGTTCCCCGGACACTGCATGCTATCAAAAATCTTCTCTATCCTCATTATCCAATCCTCAGCAGCCTGTGGTCCTACAGCCCCTTTGAACAACGGAGGCTTCAGCTTATGAAACATCTGTAAGTGTCTATCAACTTCTTCCTCTTTACTCCCACTCATCTTGCTCTGAGCATCCCCCATAACATGTGCAATCGCAGTAGCTAACTGCATCATACTCTCTGACGGTACTGGAGATGCGCTGTGTTGCTCATTCGGTACACTGGATTCTGCCGGAGGATCCATATCTTTTCACCTGCACAATTCAAAACAAATGATACACACATGCAATGATGTATGCCAATGAAGCTCTTAAGCTACCCAATCTACCCAAATCTCTCAATCCAATCCTACAACTCTGGTGACAATCCATTCTTCCAATAACATTGCTCTGATACCAACTTGTCACGCCCCAGAATCTAACTTGGAAAGAATGTCGATCAATTCGCAACAATTTACCAGAGTTATCTATAAATCCTTCAGTAAGCAAACTAACAAACATCTATAATCTTTAAAACTTCAATATATCAGTCGATTCATATCTCAAAACATCATATACAATACTCAGGAACTACACTATCAATGCAAGTAGAAAAGCTATCCTGTCCTGAGTACAAAAGAATCAACAATCTATCAAAAGAATTAAAAACCTGCAGATCTGGATCAAATCCTATCTCCTGCTCCCGAGCCCTGACCTGAAAATATCAACCACATATAATGAGCTTTACAAAGCCCAGCAGGTCACCTAAAACCTATAACTGAAATCAAAGCACGGCAATACTATCAATATGCATGTCAATCAATTCAATCCGTATCAGTCAATGGTCAATGAGTCAATGCAGCGGAAATTCAATAGTCAATAAAACCAGTCAATGCTAGCGGCAGGCAATTCGGTGAATCAATTCCATAAATCAATGTCGTCAATCAAATCGTTACAGTCAAATCAGTGCGATATAATCAATGAAGTCAATTGAGAAAAGCGATACGATACAAGGAATCTATAAAACAGTCAATACGGTGTAGAATAGCAGCAACAGTGAATCTATAAGTCTATAGGCAGCAATACAATGAATCTATACGATGTCCATGTCCATGCTATCAATGCAGTATCTATATCTATCAATGATCAGTAGTATCAATGTTCAGTAGTCAATCGATGAAATCAGTGAAATCGTACGATACAGTAAATCCGATCAATCAATATGGCAGAAATCGATAAAGCAAATAATCCGTAAATTAATACAGTAAACATGCAATTCAATACTATATACTGAACAATGTATAATCAATGGTCATGTTGCTGTTGTAGAATTCATATTGCTGTTGTAGATATCAATACATTGGTTCTATGAAAAGAGTCGTCACTCTATTGCCCGTCGGCTTATAATCTCCTTATGACTCCCATCGTTATATCCATGATCCATGATCTATGATTTAAAGGAAAGCCCGTCGGCCCACCATCCTGTACAGGTATCATCTCCAACCAATGTTCAACCAGGTTATACGTGTTCCAGTATCAATAAACAATCAATAATCAATAGTAAAGCAATCATATCAATAATCATATCTATATCGATTCAATCTATCAGTTTCATACAATTCAGGAATCATACGAAAATCGGGCAGCGTAACGGCAGTCGGTCAAATTTACACAAAAATCCTGCAAAAAGACACAGTTTCCAAATCTTTCCAAATTACAATAGAATCTCAATAGCGTCAATACAAGACTATCGATCTATAAAATCCAAATCAAATCAGGTCCTGATATTATTCTATTCGATTAAAATCACGTAGAATCAATTCCGACCGGTAAAATCTTCGTAGAATACAGTCAAATCGTGTACAATAATCATATCTATAACATACTAAAAGTTGTGCGGAGAAAGTCTTGTCAAATCAAACCAGGTCGAAAAGTCGACTACGAAAACACAAAACGGATCATATCTCGGTCAAAACACAAAATCTCTGAAAACAGAAATAGGGTTCGGAGTCCTTACCATGAGATCTTCACTTTCTCCAACAGCAGCGTCGGACGAAAAGCGCTCCGCGGTCTCCGAAAATCAACTTCCTCTTCTCTTTCCTTTCTCTTTCTCTCTCTACAAAATATCTGATTTTGATTTTTGATTTTTCTCTCTCCTCGAAACGAGCTCATTTCCTTATATCATACACTGATCGGCCTGGCCGATCGTCTCAATCGGCCTGGACGATCAGACCAATTCTGGTCGTCCTGGCCGATACTCCAGGGCGATGATCAGGACGATTTTAGGAACAGTGCAGATCGTCCTGGACGATCTCAATGTCGTCCTGGACGATTCTGTCCAGAATTTGCTCCAGAAATCAGCTGTTTTCAATGCACTGATCGGCCTGGACGATCCAAATTTCGTCCTGGCCGATTCTGGGAGGAAAATCCAAATCTGAGAGGAACAGTAAGGGAACGAGATATTACAGAAAGTGTGTGAGAACCAAAGAGTTTTGAGTATCATTTAAAGGTACTGAGATTGTAATTGTTTCCTATATTACAATTTGAAAATCGTTTGGTTGTTCAAATTATGGTTTGAACCTTTTAAATGTGTTTCGAGTTTTTGATTTGGACCCATTTGGACTCAGATTGGGATGAATTTGGTGTCGTTGGGTTGATCTTTTTGAAATGTTCAGTTTGACTATAAGTTTGATAAAGTCGAAGTTCAAATGGTCATGAATTTGATTTCAGAAGTTTCCAACTTGATTTTTCCTCGATATTCATGCCCGGTCATGTTTAATTTTTGATACAACAACAACAACATCAAGCCTTTGTCCCACTACGTGGGGTCGGCTACATGAATCCTTTTTCGCCATTGTGCTCAATTAAAAGTCAAATTCTCATTTAAATCTAATAGACAAAGATTATTTCTAATAATTTCTAACCAAGTCTTTTTAGGTCTACCTCTACCTTTCTTAACATAAGTCAAATCTAATACATCAACTTTCCGTCAGTTCATCGGATGGCCTCCGTTCAATGTGACCAAACCATCTAAGGCGACTCCCTCTAAGGGTCAAGCTACTCATCCACCAAACCATCCTGATCTCTGCAACACTTACCTTAGTATTATGCTTCCCTCTTAATGGCCAACACAAGTAAGAAAACAATATTAAGCTTCACAGCTAGTTTATATGAGTCCTTACATAGTCAACAGATAACTGCCCTTTAAGCGGAGCTAGAACAAGTAAGGAAATTACAAGCTGATTGATAAGTTCAGTTGCAAGCACATATATAGATGCAGATGCAGGAGCAATACAATCAGTTGTTGGATGAAATGCGCAAAATGAGGGAGCAGTTGAGTGGAAAAGAAGCAGCTCCAGTTAAGGATGAGTCCACGGATTCAGAGTAGTTTAGTTTTTTCAATGCCGTATGAACTTGTATAAGTTTTTGAATACTTTGTATTAAAGAACAATCTGTGATGTTTTTTAATATTGGTTGATGTTAATGAACAATTTGTAATATTTATATTTATGTTTTTAAGTATTTGTTGAAGTTCTTGAAATCTATGCTGAGTAGATCTATGTTGTAGAACTATTATATATATATATATATATATATATATATATATATATATATATATATATTTGCAGGTGTGAAAATCTGATTGCTGACTGTGAAGGATTTTTTTTTGTTTCTGATACAGGTTTCCAGTGGAATTTACATCGGTAGTTCGCCATAAACGACGATACAACTAATTATTTGGTTATTTCCGGCAACCTATAGCCGACGGTATTTCCGACGGATAAAGCGATGGTACTAATTCGAAGCTTTTGTTACAGCAAACGTTGTGACGTTTTGTCCGCCAGTATTCGATATTTCCGGTGGATAGGTATGCAGCAAATTCCGGCGTATGTAACGCCGGAATAATGTAACTAAAAACGACGTTATTTCTGCAAAATTTTTCACCGGCAATGTGCCGGAGAGTACGCCAGAATAATTTCCGTCGTAATATTTACGTCGGAAAGCTTTTTTCAACGCACTCAAAATAGGCGTATGAAAATTCGCTAGAAATGCGACAAAAACGATAACTTTCCATCATATTTTCCATGTTACCAGCGAATTTGGTCTGCTGGTATTACCGGGTTTTCCTGTAGTGTCTATTCATGACTACCCACCATCGTCAAACTTTCACCTATTCATTGAATGTCGTCGGATTTCTTCTCGACCATCGACCTTCTCCGAACCTCTGCATGCTCATTGGCCATCACAGGATTTATTCCCGATCATCGAACATCGCTAAATTTTCACCCATTCGTTCGACATCACCATATCTCCAACCGTTGTCAGACATCAATAAAAAATTCTTCTGACTGTTGCCATCAAATTTCCAACATTTGTCATTCAATCGAGCTCAAGAATATACATCCAAAGTTTTGCAATACCTTCAAAATATTTTAGTTATATTGTCCTTGAGTTGAAGGGTGGATCGACTTTTGTAACTCATTCAAACAATAGTGGAATCATTTCTACTAGACGGGGTCCTATGGTTTTTCACTTTTTATGATTTTCCACGCAAATTTTTTGATATTTCTCTATCATCTTAATTGTATTTTTTTTTTTTTTTTTTTGGTGCAAAATTTTCGTATATCACTAAGACGTTAAACCGTTTAGCTATACCACTATGATTTTCTCAACCTGCAACAATATCGTTGATATCAACACTAACTTCTAACATCAACACCAACACCATGTTGGATTTCTTGGTTTCTGGTCTCCCATCTTTAAAGAAGTAATACCAAACAAACAACACCCAATCTTTTTAAGATGGCTCCCATGCCACAAAGGTCTTCCAACTTTCATCACTAAGTACATTGATATATTCCTCTATTTTGAGGAATGACATCTTTTATAACTAATAATAAATACTAGTGAAATTATTTCAATTAGTTTAGGCTAAATAATTTTTTCTTTTTCTAGATTTTTTTTCCAAAAAAAAAAAACTAACATCTTTTAGAACTATTCTCTTATATATGTCCTATAATGCTAAACTATTTCATATTACCGCCACCAATATTCTGACATAGAGCACTTCCTAATGTGTTTTCTATCCAAGCATGAGTATGTTTGGCTTCATATATACCTTAACTTAGTGAACAAGATCACCTTAAAGCTCCTCATACCCACACAACTGCTTGTGTGCGAGCTTAGCTTTTTCTAGTGTGCTTAGACTGTAGGCGCAAACTAGAGCCCAACATGGGGTCCTAGTTGGGTACCCATTGGGTACCCACGCTCTGCGCTGGCAGGCTTTCCCACCCATGTCCACTTATAGTGACTTTCGAGGTGTCATACCCACCCACAACCACCCACTTTCCACACTTCTTGAATGCAGTTTGCCACGGATTAATGGCCTTGAGATTTTTTGCCTCTTTCTCTGACGGCAAACTTTTAAGCCACATATCAAAATTTATCGTGATCGCGACGCGGTTCAGTGCTGCGCACTGCATAGTAAGGATTACTATAATATACTGCATGCATATGATGATTAATAATGTAAATCGATTTGTCCCTTGATGTTAAGTACACACCCGTACCCATCCACGAGACCATGAGACGTACTCATACCCACCCATGTCCATTGGGTATGAGTGGATATGGGTACCCAATGCAGGGCTCTGGCGCAAACACAGTATATTATCTAAAAATTAAATGATTTAAATTTAATATTAATTTTTAGGCGAATTTATGTAAAATTTAAAGTTTATTGAAACATTATTTATATTTTAAATCATATTCAAAATATTATTAATATTAATATTTAAATAAATATATTTTTTATGTATACATTTTAATGTAATTTAGATCTAAATAAACATAAAAAATATTAATTTAACTAGGTGAATAAATAAAAATTTTGTAATATACTAATGTGTACCCCAATTTTCATAAATATATACAAAATCGTCATAATAAAACCAGCAAACAGCTTGACAGAGCCTGATCAACTCAGCATTATCATGGGGAATAACCAGTTTTCAGAGAGAATAACCAATCATCTTCTCGATTCAAAAGCTTAGTTGTCTTCTACTTGTATCAATCCTCCTTTATTACTAACTTATGCAATGTTCAGTCACAGTCACAAGCCATTAATGCAATGCAAGACCAGTCCAACGTTTGTCTATACTTATCATAACGCTATTCCAATGTCACCGCCTAGTCACTCCCCACACTACTCTACAGCACCCAGCCGAAAGCTGAAGCTCATTAAGCATTCATTAATTCAAGGCCATTAAAGCTCCAAGCGTGCAAACTACTGTTAATAATTTTGTGTGTAATTTTACTGTTAATCAATTGAGTTGTATTGTTATTTCGAATCTTAATTGATGGTCGTCGTTGTATAATTATCAAGACTTATGATCGATATAATTTATGGATGATATAGAATTGACTTGCTCGGATAACCCTAAAAAAAATGAGTTTCTCTTTATTTGTTTGTACAAGAACAATGCAATAGTAAAGAGAGATAACGTGAGAGACAAAAGAAAAATCTATACTAGAATTCTCAAATTTTATAGTGAATTTCTTAATGCGAAGGCTCCATAATTTTTTCCCAATTTATGTTAAATCTTGATATTTTTATGATCTCTGCTACATTTTTCTCTTTTTTATTTGTGTTAAGTGGGTGGTTTAGTTCTCCAACAACTCACAATAAATCCTGAATATTCCCTGCACAACTTTAAGTCAAACAACACCTTTTATCTCTCATTTCTGTTCAACTTCCCATAATTAAGCAGGAATATTCAACAGCAAAATTAAGAACTTCTTTCTAAAATACCATAAACTTCTACAGATAAAGTTGGTTCCACGATCTGTGTAAGAGTAGCATTCTTAGCTTTATTTCAAAGAATGCGTCTCTTACACAAACAAGTTTGACTAGAAAGATAGAAGAACAAGGTGGTCTAGCTACAAGGAGAAGAAAAGAGAAAGTGAGAGATAGGGAGAAAGAAATCGGACCGTTAACCCTCAATTCCCCTGCAGTGCAAGCTTCACTCTTTAGCTTTTCTCTATTTCAGTAGAAGAGCTGGGGAAATGAGCAGGCGATTGCAAAGCATGTAGCCTTTTGGTTTCCTTTGCATGGATTCAAAGCTTGTTTCTGTGGCTCTTTGCTCCAGCAAAGAGTGGCTCCGCCTCTTCGCCGGCAGCTGTCGGCGGGATGCTTCCCCCGAGATTTCCGGCGGGGATGGGGAAATGGGGAAAGGTTTCATTTTGGTGGAAGATAGATTGAGAAGGAAGGTAAACTAACAGACTTTGCGTGAGTGAGAAGTAGGTGTATAAAGAGGGGCAAATTATTAGGTCCCGTGTCCGGATTCGTCCGGACATTAATTTAGACGCGTCATATCATCAAAATATATCAGATCCCAGTGATTTGGCGCGTCTGAATTGGATATCTTCCACAAAAATTATATCCAATCAATTAGCATGCTTCATTTCTTTTGAGGAGTGGAAGGCTATTATGGACATTTCCGTTGGCGCATGTTTTTTTGTGAGGAATGGGTGGCGCACTTGCGCAGAATCCAAAGCCCGTTGGACTTTGGTTGCAATGTAAGAATTAATAGATCAGATTAAGAAAATTAAAATAAAATAATAAAAGAAGCGGAAAGGATAAGGAAGTGCGCGTTGAATGGTCGCCGAGCTGTTAAGAAAAAAAAAATTTCTATAAACTTCTTTTAAGGGATTAAATTCAAAAAAGGTTAAATTTTTTATTATATTGAAGGTATATACTTCTTTTAAGGGATTAAATTAAAATTTAGTTTACACTATTTTAAGGTAATTTAATAATTATAAAATTTATTATGAGATTTTTTTTTTTTTTGACATTTAGGTCAATTAAGACTTCATTTGGGGCGGCCTTTTTACTATTTTTATTTTTTTTACTAGAAAATTGCTTTCAAAAGTAGTAAAAAAAGTCGTCTCAAGCGAAGTCTATCAAACTCATCATATAACATATGCAAGCTTTGAATTTAAAACATTTAGTTGGTAGCCAAAGCTCTCAACCAACCGATCAAGATGAGATTAGGAATGTCAAAAAATCGATTTATGGTCGGATTCAAGTCGAACTCGATATTGTCCCGCTGCTATTTGCCCAACCCTAACCTAACCTATTTTTGCAAACAAGTCAGAAATTGCAAACCGGGCCTAACCCATTAGGTTTCCGGGTTGACCCGACCCAACTTGATTAGGTCAGACACTTGTGAGGGGCGAGGCCGCAAGGGAAGACCGACAAGGTAAGACCGACAAAGCATCCGCTGAGGTGCGACCATGCAACTGTGTAGGGCCTGCGGGCAACGTCGCAGCCAGTGGGCGATGCAAGACAGACGGGGTGTGCGACTCGAGATGGCCACGCAACGGGTTAAAACCGAGTTTTCGATTTAACCTAAAGCCGACCCGAATTTGAACCGAGTTGAAAGTTGGGACCCAAAATGACCCATTCTTAAAACGATTTGACCATAACCCAGGGGCGGAACCCCATGTCTGTCAGGGGGGGCAATTGCCCCCCCCCCCCCCCCCCCCCCCCCCCCCCTCAGGAATTTTTAAAAAATTTATTTATATGATTTTTTAGGTAATTTACCTATTTTCATTTATTTTTTAGTCTTTATTACAAGAATTTTTAGGCAATTGTCTCCCCTAAAAATTTTAAAATACTATGGTTTTTAGGTAATTGCCCCCAACAGGTCGAACCCCTCCAGGGGACACTGCCCCCTTAGACCCCTGACATATTTGTCTTATAAGTTTGCCCCCCCCCCCCCCCCCCCCTAAAAATTAGGGCTGATTCCGCCCCTGGCCCCCTGCCATAACCTGAAAAAATTCATATCAGATTCAAGTCAAATTTGTGGGTGGTGCCAATTTTGCCACCCTCGGATCATATGCATGCGAGAGAAATTTAATTAAAATATCCTAGTTTAAAATAATAATAAAAAAAGTTTCGGCTATGCGTGGCTATTTTCGGCCAAACAAGTTAGCATGCACGGCTTCAAAGTGAAAAAGTAAAGGTCACCACAAATTTTACAAGTATGGTCTTTATGGCTATCACTTTCCCTTTTTTTTGTTGAAATTGGGACTATATTTTTCCAATAATTGTAGACTATAACCATTAATGATTAATGTTTTTAAAAAAATAAATCTTTATAATTATTTAACCTCAGATATTAATATTAGGTTTAATTATATTTTTTTTTTATTTTTACCTTTTTTTAGATTTATTCATATTTTAATATATGTGTATATATTAATAACTTAAATACATATTATTTTATTTATATTAAATATTATAAAACATGATAATGACAAACTAAAATGGTTTTGGACGGCTTCAGGGTGTAGTCAGAGGCAAAGGGTAGTGCTCAATTGAGTTTCATTAACAAAAATAAAAATACCTAAAAAAACAACCAAAACTTATTTTTAATATTTTTAAAACAATAGTTGCCCCCCAGATTGAAAGCTTAGGGTTCACACGGACCTCCCTACTGGTCACTCGCTATTTAGCACATGATGCCTGTCATAGCCACTTACTATCATCCATGATGAAGCATCATCGACCATGCTTATCATTTTAGATACAGTGAAATATATTTTCAAGAGGGTTCCAGCTAATCTCACCATAGTTAGCCAACCACATAGGCACATAGCTATCATTTATGCAATTCAAAACGGACTCGCCTCCAACTTTGAGGCTACCTGGGGTTCTAGCAAAGGTCGATGACAAATTCAGGACACTTACTAATTATCTCTTACTTAGCTTAACCGTGATTAGCACTCACTTACCCTTATTTGTTTCTACACGCTCGGTACTAGGGAACTTGCCTTGAAATAGAGGAATATAAATGAGACATGTAATCAATAATTAAGACACATATTTAAGATTGTATGTATCAAATGTCATTAATTATTGTACTTTTTTAATTTCTTTATTGATGAAATATTTCCTATAGTCCTTAGATCTTCATAAGTAAATGTTGAAGAGAAATATTTTGGATCTATGATATTATATCACAAGAACTAGAGCTAGAAGACCATTCTCCATAGATCTCTCTCTCTCTCTCTCTCTCTCTCTAGACTAACAAAAACTGGGAATGAAAGTTATTTTAGTTATGTGCAAAATTTAACTTAATTTGGTTTAGATCACCACTCCATACTCAGCATGAATATCAAGATTTTCTGAACTCATTTGAATATAATTCGAGTCGACAAAAAATATGACTCAAAATGAGAGATATAACATTTAGCATCCTAGTTTTGTATGAAGATTCAGTACGCAAAACAGATAAGATGGAGGGGTGTAGCGCTCATAAGAGGCACAAAAATTTTTACATGATAATCGCAAAAATTGAGGCTAAATCACGGAGACTTACCCAGTTTGAATGAATCCACTAGTGCTTGTAGTCAATTACAAATAATGTCCTTACTCAAGGAAAGGTGTTGGCTCACTATGGCAAATTTACATCATCTAATACATTACCTACTTGCAAAATGACACAATAGTTGCTCTCACTAGAATGTTATTCTATTCATTTGGTTTGTAGGCCCATCACAAAGTCGGCAAGTAATAGAGATTAGAAGGATCGACGATGGCTTAAGGGATCATAGTTGACGGGCGACGGTGGTCGGAAGAATGGTAGTCGGCTAGCGATGATGGTCAAAAGGGCCGTAGTTGAGCGACGATGGATGAAAGCACCATAGTTGGCAGACGACTGTGGTTGGAAGAAACGTAGTCGGGTAGTCGGGTGACGGTGGTCCGAAGGATTGTAGTTGGGCGACTGTGGTCAAAATGATCTTAATCAAGTATTCGGGTGATGGTGGATGGAAAGACATTATTCATGTGACGGTGGTCAAAAGGACCGTAGTCGGGTGATGATGGTCGATCGGACGGACCGTAGTAGAGCGATTGTGGTCGGAACGACCATCATCGGGTGACGATGGTCAGAATGACCATCAATGATTGTTAGATTGAGGTCTAACGACAATAGTCATGGGGGAGATTCAACAACAAATTTGGCCTGGAGGCACGGATTTGTTGGCAGTGAAGACAGTGTGGAGCTTTAAAATTCTCTAAGCCTAAGAGCATTTTCTCTTCTTCCTCTACCCTCTCTTGTGAAGAATGATGATTTATTTATAATTTTTTGGGAATGACATGACTAATAAATATGGAGAAGACCAAGAATATGTTGGGAGCGTTTCATCATACAACTTGTATTAACTCCCTTAATCATAGAACGTTTATCAAGCATTTAACTGCATTAGAGATGTCAAAATTGAGTGATATTGGGCTTGTTGGATTTGTCTCGTCTATAAGCATGTCATATTTAAATATTATTTGATCTTTCAATTAATGCTATGTAGCTGTTAAGTAGGTTTTGGTCTTTGATTTTGGGTCATTTGGGCTCGGATTGGATGGAATTAGGTGTCGTTAGGTTCGTCTCCTTAAGATGTTCAATTTGAGAGTATGTTTGCTTAAATTAGAGTTCAGATGATCCTAAATTTAATGTTTTAAGCTTCATACTCAAATTTGCATTGAGATTCATGCCCCATCAAAGTAATTTTTTAGTGACATATCAAGTATATATGCACCATTATAAATCAAGTAAATTCTAGTTAAAATTGATTTTAGGTCGACTCAAATTTAAATCATTTTGCACATGTCGGCATGACTTGAAATGATTTGATTTTGAGTCATATTCAACTCAAAATGACAATTTTAGGTTAAGTCAAGACAGTTCAAACTCGACCCTTTATCAGGTTTACTCCTAACTCCCAACACATGAATGGAGTTCATGATATGTCAAACTCTACTCCCAGTTGAGGGAGAGTAATGAATGGATATTTAAAAGGATAATTTCAAACCTCCTTATCAACTCAATATTCAAACCTTATTCACTATAACAGAATTATTAAAAAAAATATATTTTCTTATATAAGCTTAAGTAGGTTATTAATTTCATAAATTTACTCAATTAAAATTCATAAGTTATTAATATGATATTGAAAAGTTGAAATTACAATGTATTTTGTTAAATTGAACAATATGTTGCTATAATCAAATCTATTTACAGATAATATAAGAGAGCAACAAAAAAAAAACATAATAAATTAAAATATCATTAATAATGAGATTTTATTATAATAATAAATATTACACGCAAAAATATTTTAGAAAATAATCATAACAACTTTAATTAATATTTATATTCTACTTAACCTCTTCACTTATGAATATTTGGCTTCATTTGGGGCAGTATATTTCATTGCATTCAAAAAGATTTTGTACTAAAAATTTTATTTATACCCACCGTTAACTGCTTAGTTTGGTTGGTGGGTGAGTGCTAAATTCCCCACAAGCGGCAACACCTTTTAAGTGGGACCCAATCAAGTGTGAACAAGGTGGTTTCTGAGGTGAGTGTCTCTTCTATGTCTCACCAGAATTAGTCAAGCCATCAACACCTCTTAAGTTGGATTTGAGTTTTTGATATGTATTTTTTAAAACGGAACGGGTTAATTAGATTCTAAACAGGTCAATTTTGAGTTGGGCTTGAACCTGACTCATATATCCATTTTGACACCCCTAGGCTCGAGAAAGATAAATCTTGGCTCAAGAGCCATATGCTTCAGCTAAATTTGCATGTCCTTGTCATGCCTTAAAATTATTAATAATATGCACCGCAAAGCTCGACAGTAATTTTAAAATTTATTTTTTTATTACAATTTCATAAAATTGTGAAAAATTGTCCCAAATAAAACCTAAAACAATCTTTGGCTCCGCAAATTTATTCAATTTTACTAAAGAAACAACGACAATATAATGATTAGTGGATAATTAGTAGAGAATTACAATATTCTATTGTTCATTCAAATAACATACTCGTTATTAAAATTCTCATGGCCTAACTGGAGGTTCCGGATGCGAATTTTGTTTTGGCGATGGTGGCACAAACGGTGAATATCTTCGTTGTCCTCTCACTGCTACAGGAATCGCTTCAACCCCAACTCCATTCATAGCATCAAAGGAAGAAATTGTCTCTGTATAAGAGAAGAAAGCATGGAAATTTTTATCAAAAATGCCTCTTCGCCTAAAGAAATATTCAAATGAACAGCAAAAAATTGAAATAATAAAAAAGAATTTATCAAATGTTCAACCTGTCTTGAACTGTAATTCTGCAATCGTCCTGGCTTGAATTGGAGAGGAAAACAGAGCCGAGAAAAGCAGAGCAACAATGGCCAAAGCCATGGCGTTGCGATGGCCAATATGGTTCTTCATGTTGCGAAGGCTTTGATGAATATTGAAAGAGAAAGTTGTTTTTTTTTTTTTTTTTCTGAATTCAGATTTATACATCTATACAGTTAAAAATAGTAAATTACAACTGGTGAAGGCATAATTCTATTGCTAAAAATGGCATCAATGCGGTGAGAGATTATTCTGTGCGGAGGCCAGACGTAGCTCTATGTTCGGAAGCCAATCAGGTGCAGCCACGTCCACGGTACCGAGCAGTATGAAACAATACCGAGCCACGATATCGAACGAAGGGATGAAGTGGCGCATTATGATTGGACTCCGAATGACGTTCGGCACAGAATAATTTTTCGAGAGCTTTCACTAGTTCAACCTTCATAATGTCACTTCAGAAAACATTTTAAATTGAAAGTTATTCTCACCAAAGAATATATCAACTGCTTTTGAGGATATGTATTATTTGAATAAAATTAAAAAAAAAATGAAAATTTATTAGTCTGATTCGATTGTTAAAGTATAGTTTTACCATTGGTTTTAATTTTGACTTTTTGTTATTAGTTTGTAAAACTGATGAAGAAGCTATGGAAGCGTTAACAGAGGATTTAGATAGAATGGAAAGCAAGAATAGAATATTGTATTTTCTCCTTCTTCTGTTACAGATTATCATAGTATATATAGATACATTTTCAGCAACAGGAAAAGCTACTTAGACAGATATGTAAATGTGGCTATATACAGGTGTTTAGAGAGATGTGAGGCGGTCTGTCTTAGTGTGTTGTGTTGTGTCTAATACTCCCCCGCAAATTGATGGGTCCTTTGTGACTATCAATTTGGATCTGAGAAAGGCAAAGCGAGGTGTTGATAGTGGCTTTGTAAAAATGTCGGCAATTTGATCAGTAGTACTTATGGGTAACAGATTGATGTGATGTTGTTGAATGTGATCCCGTAGAAACTTCTGGTCAATTTCTACGTGTTTTGTGCGAGAGTGGAAGATGGGATTGTTAGCCAATGCGATGGCTGACATGTTGTCGCAGTAGAGGTTTGTAGGTTGATCTTGAGAGATTCCAAATTCAGAGAGTAGCCGGCGTGTCCAGATGATGTCCGACGTAAGAGCAGCCAAGGCACGATATTCCGACTCCGTAGAGGATCGAGCGACCGTGTGTTGCTTGCGAACCGTCCATGAGATTAGAGTTTCTCCAAGAAACGAGCAGTAGCCAGAGGTGGATCTACGAGAAATTGGATCGCCTGCCCAGTCTGCATCTGAAAAGGATTTAAGAATCAAGTTAGATTTTGTGACAGGTAAACCAAATTCTAACGTACCTTTAATGTAACGGAGAAGCCTTTTTAGAAGATACGCGTGCTGTGCCGTTGGATCGTGCATGTGTTGGGAAAGAAGATTAACGCTGAATGAGATGTCAGGACGAGTTAGAGTGAGGTATTGGAGTGACCCAGTGAGGCTACGGTAGATGGCTGGATCGGTGAGCAGAGGGTCCTGAGAGAATTCGGCTGGTAGCTTGGTACATGTTGGATTTGCTAGAGAGTTGCAGCATGCCAGATTTGCCTGTTCAAGAATTTGGAGAGCATAGTGTGATTGTGAAAGGAAGAACCCGTTGCTGTTTTTGGTAATTTTGATGCCTAGAAATTCGTTTGCGGAGCCTAAGTGCTTCATGGAGAACTCCGAGCTGAGGCGATCAAGAATCATTTTGGTGCTAGCCGGATTGTTGCTCATGATTAGTATATCATCAACGTATATAAGTAGATAAATTTGAACATGAGCCTTACGTAGGAATAAAAGAGAGGGATCAGCCTTACTATGTTCGAACCCGAGTGAGACAAGAAAAGAGGTGAAAGTGTTATACCATTGACGCGGAGCCTGTTTGAGACCGTAGATTGCTTTATGCAAGCGGCAGACGTGATTTGGTTTTGTTTGATCCTCGAAGCCCTTTGGTTGAGTCATGAAAACGGTCTCTGAAAGAGTGCCGTGGAGAAAGGCATTTGCAACGTCGAGTTGCTGCACGTCCCAGTTATTGTGAATGGCGATTGCGAGGAAGATGCGGATGGTTGGAAGTTTCGCAACGGGGCTGAAAGTTTCCGTATAGTCTAGCCCGAATTGTTGATGATTGCCGAGCGCGACGAGTCTTGCTTTGTACTTGGCAACCGTTCCATTGGTGTGTAGCTTTGTTCGAAAAGTCCATTTACATCCTAGAATGGATGCATTTGGTGGAGGCTTGACAAGGCTCCAAGTACCCTGTTTTTGAAGCGCAAAGAATTCGCTTGCCATTGCATTTCGCCATTCGGGTAGTTTGGTTGCTTCGGTATAACTGGTCGGTGCGACAGAGGCATTGCCGGTCTGTTGAGTGATGAGATTTAGGCGCTGAGTGGGCCTGAGATTACCTGTTTTGCTGCGAGTGGTCATGGGATGAGCAGAAAATTTCGGAGCTGTATTGTTGTCTGAGGAAGATATAGGAGGTGACGAATCCATAATTGTGTGGCCAGCATTGTTCACGGTTGGATCAGGAGCAGAGGAACTTTGTCTGGGTTGACGTTGAGTGGAGGCCGTAGGTGTTGAGGTAGAAGGCTGATGAACGTGAGCACTGGTGGGAGTGAGGAGAAGTGGCGGAATAGTAGGTGATGTAGCGTCTGGGCTGCTCTGAATCATAGAGAAGGGAAAGACGGACTCGTTAAATAAAACATGTCTAGACATAAAAATTTTATTCGTGGCAACGTCGAGACATTTGTATCCCTTGTAGTTCTCAGAGTACCCAAGAAAGACGCACGAGGATGATTTAGGCTGAAGTTTGTGACGGGTATGAGGTGGAGAAAGGGGGAAACAATTGCATCCGAAGACTCTTAGTTGGCTGTAATCGGGTTTGCGGTTGTACAGTGTTTCAAAGGGAGATGCATTTTGAAGAGTAGTAGAAGGAAGCCGATTTATAAGGTGAACCGCGGTAAGGACCGCATCAGGCCAGTATGCATATGGCGTAGAGGCGGTAAGTAACATGGTACGAGTTGTTTCGACGATGTGTCGATTTTTTCGTTCGGCGACTCCATTTTGTTCAGGCGTGTAGGGACACGAGAGTTGATGTAGAATCCCGTGCTTTTGAAGAAAGTTCTTTAAATCGGCATTAACATATTCCGAACCACCATCAGTCCGAAAAATCTTAATAGAATGAGCAGTAAATTTTTCAATAAAGTTTTTGAAAGCGACAAAGATAGAGAATACATCGGATTTATAACGAATTGGAAAGATCCACGTATAGCGAGAAAAATCGTCTACAAAAATCACGTAAAACTTGTATCCTTGAGCAGAAATAATAGGTGCCGGCCCCCATACGTCTGAGTGAATGAGGGCAAGCGGATCTTTTTGCCTAGATTGATTTAGCTCAAAGGGGAGCTTGTGAGATTTGGCAGCATTACAAGAATTACAAGAAACAAATTTATTATTCATTTTGAGATGAGGGTTGGATCTTGAGATGATTTCCAGCATTCGTTTATGCGGGTGGCCGAGACGGAGATGCCACTTGTTTGTGTCGGTGATTGCCGAGAGAGCTGGATGAGAGCTGGTTGTAGCAGTGATAGGAATGGTGTACAGTCCTCGTCTACAAGGGCCTTGGAGTAAAATTGCCTGCGTCGCCAGATCCTTTAAAACAAAACCGGATGGATCAAAAGTGATCGAGATCTTATTATCTTTTGTTAGTTGTGAGATAGATAGTAAATTGAATCTAAGATTAGGCGTGTGAAAAATTTGAGCCAAGTTTAGCTTACGGGATGGGGTCGGAAGAATACCCGCCCCAGTATGCGCGATGTGGACGGAATTTCCGTCGCCTACCGTAATGTGATCGGAGCCATTGTAGGGAGATGAGATGGAAAGGTTGTCCAGAGAGTTCGTGAGGTGTGTGGATGCGCCTGAGTTCAAGAACCAGTTGTTGTCGGATCCGTCAGAGTTGGCCGTTAGTGCTGTGTTTGCGGATCGTGGTTGCGGAGTATACTGAAGATTCGAGCGATGCCAGCAAGATTGAGCTGAATGCCCTTTCTTGTAGCATATTTGGCAGGTGACCGAAGCATTTGGATTTGGACGACCTTGAGGGACGTTGTTGTTTGAAGAGCGACCTCGTGATCTACGGCCTCTTCCGCGATATGTGTAGAGGGCCGTAGTGGAGTCTGGAGTCGGTATTGTGCGAGCGGCCTCGAAAGCGATATTTACCTCTTCGCTGAGAAGAAGTGGATATAATTCGTCTAGTGAGATCGGAGTCAGCGTGGTTCTGATCGCAGTCTTGAAAGACTGGTATGAAGGGGGAAGACCGTTGAGTATGTAGAGGATAATGTCCTCCGTATCAACCGAGGAGCCTGCTGCCGAAATTTGATCCACCAGACTCTTGACGTCGGCAAGATACTGAGTCATGGAGGCGTTCTTGAGCGAGAGGTGGTGGAGATCATTTTTTAGTTGAATGACCTTAGAACGATTTGTAGCTTGAAAGCGTTTTTCAAGAGTTGTCCAGATTTCTGCTGTGGATGTGAGCGATATGACATATGGAAGAACAGATTGTGATATGGTTGAGCATATCGCAGCGGCCAGGTTCTGATCGGTTAAACGCCATTGTGGTTCGTCGTCGAATGGTTGCGCTGGAGTGGATCTGTTGGTGCCGTTCGAACAGGAGGGGGTTAAAGTCGGATCAAGAAAGTGACTGAAACCGTTTGCGATGATGATCTTGAGAGTTTGCGATCTCCAAATCGGATAGTTGTCAGGGCCGAGCTGGACGGTGACGAGTAGTCGGAGATTGGAGACGACGAATTTGAGGGAGGGCGAGACAGATGGAGGTTGAGGTAGAGACGATCGCTCCGATCGTTCTTGGAGATGGGAGGAGACCGAATCAGACATAGTGCAGGATCAAGAACGCTGCATCTGATACCATGAAGAAGCTATGGAAGCGTTAACAGAGGATTTAGATAGAATGGAAAGCAAGAATAGAATATTGTATTTTCTCCTTCTTCTGTTACAGATTATCATAGTATATATAGATACATTTTCAGCAACAGGAAAAGCTACTTAGACAGATATGTAAATGTGGCTATATACAGGTGTTTAGAGAGATGTGAGGCGGTCTGTCTTAGTGTGTTGTGTTGTGTCTAATAACTGATTAAATAAAAAAAAAAATGAAATGTGTTTATTTCAATTAATTTTAAATTAATAAAATAAATAAATAAACAAGTAAGATAAAGATGAATGTGAATATTATTTAGGATGATTTACATATTAAAAAATATATAAATTATATATTTATCGAATAAATCTTATTATTTACTCGCACAATATTCAATTCTTCTAAATAGTTATAAAAATCATCTTCTTGTTAATTTTCCCGAGTCTTTTTCCTTATTTTGGTGGCTCATTATAAGATATATTTATTATTAAAAATTTATGATACGAATATTCTTTTAATATAACATTTTAATTTGTATGTTTTACAAAAAATAAAAATATTGAATGGTATGATCTCTATCGCGTATATAACACACCAACATCTAGCTTGAGCCACAAGTGGGTGTCAATGACAAGCATTAACAAAGATGAGGAATTTTCAAAAGCTCTATTGAATGCATAGAAATTTCTCTCAAAGCATTAACAAAGATGAGCGACTACTTTCTTAATTCTTTATATTTTAAATTGCAATCATAATTTTATTTGGTTATAAATTTCTCGCTGCTTCAAAAAAAAAATTATACCTGAAAGTTATTTTGTCCAGTTGCTTTCAATTTCAAAAAATATATATGTTCCGCACAATAATTTTACAATCATCTTTATAAAAAATTATAACTGTTTCAAACAAATCCGATATATATGTACTCATGCTTCGTTTGGGATGGCTATTTATTACTTCTTAAGATGAAGTTTTAGTGTAAAAATTAAGATTTTATACTAAAACCCTTTTTTAAGAAAGAATAAAAAAAATGATCACAAACGAAATTAAGACTTGGAATGTCTCAAAAAGGATAAAATTTAGTACAAAATAAGCCTTGGATTTAAGTAACATTAAGACACAGAGGACAAATTTGTAAAAGCAATAATACCAAATGTGCCCTGAATCCTGGCAAACAATACAAGATTTCTTTGCAAGATATTGAGGCCAAACGTAAACATATAACGCGGCAATTTACGAAAATATTGGACCCGATCGTCTCCAGATCTACAATTATAGCTTCAATCATCTAAAACATATGGGTAATTTTGTAATTTCTGCTTTTACTTAGAAAAAAAAAAAAGAACGGTCAATCATGCCAGGGCATTTTAGGGTTGGGCCCAGCGGGGTTGTTATGATTAGTCTCCGGCGTTGGTGGCGGGAGCGCACCTTCTCTTGCTTCTCTTCTGAGTCCATTTGTAGCAACCAGGCCAACTCTATCTGCAGGAATAATTTCATATTTGTAAAATTTATTCAATTATAGGATAATAATTTTTTTGCTATTATTTTTTTTATCAGCATAGAATACCAAATTTTGATTAATGGCTATATATATATATATATATATATATATACTTAAGCAATGAGAAGAATTTTGGAGATTTACATGCTTAGAACTCAAAACTATATTATTTAAATATTTAATACAATAATTTCACTACTTATATAATATTCAAAACTTAACAACATGAACAAGAAGAAGAAGAAAAAGATGCATTTATCGCGCTATGTGGGGTCAGCTACGTTAATCATTTTTCTATATTATATCCTATGAAGAATTTAATTCTCATTTAAATATAATAAAAAAAATTATTTTTACTATTTTCTAATCAAAACCCTTTAAGCTACCTCTAACTTTCTTAATACAAATCAAATCTAATACATATGCTTTAACTATCATAGAAACATCGCATTAATCCTCTACATTATAATCTCAGGATTTTTTTAAGGAGCATGGTGGTTAATTTAAATTAGGAATATGAGCAGAGTATTAAAAAAAATAAACTACACAAACAGAATGACGCATTCTAAAAATGCACCAAATGATTTTCTTCGTTTAGAATACACCAAAACATTTAATGCATTCACCCCCGTCAACCAAACTAAATTCTAAAAATATTGTATCAATGCACCAAACAGAATGGCGTATTCCACTGAATGTGTCAAACTGTTTGGCTTATTTTAAATATTTCAAACGGTTTAGCACATTCAATAAAATGCACCATTCTGTTTGGATAGTTTAATTCTTTTTAAATTTTTTTAATATTATGCCTTTAATCGTAATTTAAATTAAACAAAATACTCATTTAAAAAAAACCCCACAATCTTATAACCTCTTTTTTAATCTCATTGGTCCTGCTGCTCTTCAGGGCAACTCCAATGGAACGGCAAACCAATATTTTTCCGTTCTTCCTTCCCTCCAACCGAGCACTATTTTCCCCTCCAACAGAGCACTATTTTTTACGCCATTTGATCGGAGATGAACAGTGCGACTGTTCATCCGTCATTGGTTTTTTTTTTTAATTCAAAAATTAATTATTAATTTTAAACATGGAAGTTTAGAATTTTTTTATTAATAATTAAAATAATAAATTAGAAATATCTTATTTTTTAGCAATCTAATTTTTTTTACATAATTAATTAGTTTAAGTTACAATATTAAGATAAAAATTAAGATAAAATTCCCATACATAAAAGATTTTTAATTATAATAGATTTAATTCAAAAATTTGATAAATAATATTTATGATTAAAAATATATAAAATAAAATATGAGAAAGAATATATTAGGAATATTCTTTTTTAGATATTAGAAAATGGAGTTCGATTGGAGATAAGTTACTGTATTTTGATGTATTACTGTATTTTGGAGTGAAAAATGAGTTTTTCGGTTGGAGATTGCTCTCACAAGCCACAGGGCAGAACCATGAGTCACTGTTGACAGCAACGACAAGATTGTTAACAGAATTGCCAAGCAAGGGAAAAATCAAGGACGAAGACATGATTGAAATCTTTACGAGTAAAAAAACTGAAGAAATCCTACCAATTCCCTCTTGATCACACCTTAGATTGTGATCAAAGGTGAAGGGTATAATTTTATTATGAGAGATCATGGTATCCTTAGAGGCAGAGATTGTTAGCAATGAAAAACTGAGCTACTGATCTTGAAAAACATCCTTTTTTTTCTACAAAAAAGTCAAAAACTTCTAACAGATGTATTTTATGTTTCGTTTAAAAACATAACAGGAATTCAACATATGAAAATATATATAATGAAAATTTCGTACCAATCCTTAAAACAGAGCAAAAGTCTTGGGAAGAAAAACAGATCTAAGGTGAAACATCAAGAGTAGAGAGACAGAGAGAAGAGTATAAAAGAGAAAAGAAGCTGCAAAATCATTTAATTCTAACCTGCGAACAGAGGATCTCCAGGAAATTCTCTTGATTCGATAGGGAAGATGAGAAGAAGAACGAGGAAAGTAACCATGATCTTCTTGCAAGAGGAAGAGGAAGAGGAGGTGAAAGCCTTCATCTTAGAGTTTGCACCCTCTGGAATTTCAAAGTTGGGAGTTGTATATTTAATTGATAATCAGAAAGGTGTTGACTTCATATTATTTCTAATTGGCAATCGAAGTTGAAATTAATGAATAATATAAACTTTTGAATCAATCTGTTCCTGATAATATATTCCTAGTATTACATAGTCATTCTGACCAATACAAACAAGAAGAGGAATTAATATACATTTCTCATCGGATTCTATCATGTGAATTCAACTCTGCATATTTTGTAAAGATCTGATATGGATTGTCAAAATGTATGGGCTTATTTTAATTTTATTTTGTAATTAGTCATTGGCATATTGAAAGCATCGATGAATTTATTATTCAATCAATTTACTTTTTTCGAAATTATTAGAATGAAAAGTGATCTTACTCTACCCTTAATATTTAACTTAGTTAGAAAAGATTAAGGCTTCGTTTGGGACGGTTTTTTTACTGCTTTCTAAAACGGAGTTTTAGTACAATTTTTTTTTATTTTTGTACTAAAACTCCATTTTAGAAAGCAATAAAAAAACCGTCCCAAACAAAGCCTAAGAGTCTCTTTGAAATAGTTTTCTTAATGCTTTGCTTTTTAGACATGAATCATAATTCTATTTGGCTATTGATTTATTTCAGTTTTTAAAAAATTTCAATGTTAAAAAAAAATACTTTTTATAACAACTTTGTTGGTATAGCGTTCATAATAGACACCAAGATTTTTAAGTGGAAAGCCCTAAAAAGGGGAAAAATCATTGTGTCTAGCCCAATTTGAATCAATCCACTGATGTTTGCATTTGATTAATATTACAAATGAGGCCCTTCCTTACGGGGAAGGCCTTGGATCGACGCTGCCAATATACATTATATTTAATGCATTACATTATGGGAGTTGGAAGAATAAATGTTGACATGTTTGTTTGGTCGGTTGGACCATAGTCGGTGAGCGATGAACGTCAGAATGATTGTAGCAGGGCGATGGTAGTTGGAAAGACTATAGTCGAGCGACGGAGGTTGGAAAGATCATAGTCAGACGATGGTGGTCTGACAGATCGTAGTCGGCGAGGAGCGGAGATCAAAAAGACCTTAGCCGGTCGAAGGTGGTCGGAAGGACTATAAATAATGGGCGACATTGGTTAGAAAGATCATATCATGGAAACAAAGGTCCGAGGGACCGTAGTCGACAGGTTACGGTGGACAGAAAGATCGTTGACTGGCGACGGGGGTTGGAAGGATCGTTTTATGGCTATGGATGTCATAAGGATCATAGTTGGCAGACGACGATGGTCAGAAAGACTGTTGTTTGTCGACGGAGGTCAGAAGGACCATAGTCGGTGAGCGACAGTGGTCAGAAAGACTGTAGGCTGGTGATAATGGTCAAAAGGACTGATGTCAATCAAGAGCCTGGTTTAAATCCGGGGTTAGTTGATCTCCGAGCATAACTACGATGACAATTAGTGGTCGGGCAGAAGTCAAGCAAAAGTCCGGCAACAATCAGTGGCAATTTGGTGATTGATGATGTGCTTGGTGGCAAGAGAGATCTCAAAATTCTCTTCCTCTGCTCGCCTCCTTTTTTTTTTTTTTTCTTCCCCCTTTGCTCTCCCTTTCCCCAATGAAAAATGAGGGGTTTATTTATAATTTTTTTAGAGGGGATAGGCAATAAATATAGAGAAAATTAAGAGCATGTTTGGAGGGTTTAAATAGACGGCCAATATCGACTCATTTGATCATGTTCAATTTATCAAGTATTTGAGTAACTTAGTGATATCATAATTTAGCGATCTTTCGAGTCACTCTATTTGACTATAAGCATGTCACATTTGAGAATCGTTTGGTCATTTAATTTATTGTTTGAGCTCTCCAATTGTGCTTCGGTCTTTTGATTTGGACCCATTCGAGCTCGGTTTGAGTCGAACTTGGTGTCGTTGGGTTCGTCTTTTTGAAAAGTTTAGTTCGGCTATAAGTTTGCAGAAATCAGAGTTCAGATGTCCCCAAATTTAATTTTGGAAGTTTTCAATATGTATTTGCCTCGAGATTCGTGCTCGGTCAAGATAATTTTTTATGATATATCTAATAAAAAAATTAAAAAACTTCTCTAAGAAGCAGAAAGAAATCCGTGTCAAACGAAACCTAACTCTTTTGAAATTAGATTGGTTTAAGAGATACAAAAAACTAAATTCAAGTTCATGCTTCATTGGATGAATTTTTAGCATGCTGTTACATGTTACAGCATGAGTGAAAAAGAAAAATTGCATTATAACATTCTAATTTAATTTTTTATCATTTGAATTTACTATTGCTCTTCTTTTGAAGCAAATCCAAATACTTAAAATCTATTATGATATTTTATTGTTCAGAGCATTCAGCACAAACTTCTTCTTTTTTCAACGGGGCATTACACGAGATTTTGTTCAGAAAGAAAGAAAAAAACTTTTTGCAAACAATTTCTGAAAAAAAAAAAGGTGGGCAACAGAAAACCTCCTGCTTGTAATTGGAGAAATTATTTTGTGCGAACACCGGACAGTCCGAAGGCCAACCAGAATGCGTCACATCACCCTGTACAATGATACCAATAAAAAAGAGACTGGCGCATTCTAATTAGTCTCTAAAAACCGTCCAAGATCCGCACAAAATAATTTTTCTTGTAAGTGACAGGCATCACTAGGGCTGCAAGCGAACCAAATGTTCGACAAGCTACTCGATGTTCGGTTCGATTAAAGCTCGTTTGTAATCGTTTAATAAACTAAACAAACAAACTTGAACAATATTTTAAATGCTCGATTCTTAAATAAATAAACTTGAACACTAATGTGTTCGGCTCATTTATGTTCGCGAACAACATCATTTGAAGTTCGTGAACAAGCTCGACATTAAGCTTGATAAGAAGCTGGATTGGTGTTCGATTTTGAACTCATGAATAGGCTCGATAAAAATAATTAATATTTGACTATAGAATTAAAAAATATATAAATAATCATTGCCTTTGTTACATAAACAATTGCTTTTATTATAAATTTGTTTTTTCATAGATATGTTCATGAACATGTTTGTCTGATAGTTAAAAAAAATCGTTAAATATGTTCGCGAACAAGCTCGATAAGCACTAAACGAACGAACATGAACTGAACATGAACCGAACATGAACATTCATTAATTTAAATGAACCAAACATGAACACAAACAATAAAGCTCGAACTAACATGAATCAAACTTGAACAAGTTGATATTAAATGAACGCAAACATGAACACTCACATACTTAGCTCGGCTCGGTTCGTTTGCAGCCCTAGGCATCACATTTTATTCTCGGTGATAGAATTGAATCAGTTTGTTACAAGTCCCTGTGAATTTAAAAATAATAATAATAATAATAATTGACAGAATGTGTTCGGTATAAACTTTTTATTTATTGTGTTTATTTTGAGATGAATATAACAAAATTTTTAATTAACTGTTTGTATATTGCATTTCTCTGAAAGTTAATCTAAGGAATTAGGGTTCAATCTTAATCACTTCTTCTGTATAAGAAAATCGTGATTCTAAAATTTTCCATAAAACTTTTGAGTTTCTGGTTTTCATTGGAATCGTGATAATAAAAAAAAAAAAGCTTTCCATGAACCTTTTGAGTTTCTGGTTTCCAATAAGCTGAAATCTGTGCTATTTGACATAAATGAGATATTTCATTTTCACTTTTCTATCTACAGCATTCACAAAGCACTGGAACAGGCATTTCAACATCCAACTAATCTAAAGGATTTGGCAAGCGTTGGCATTTGTGTTGATGATATACATCGGTCTTGTACATAATGACATAGGCGACACCGCAATAGAGTTTACAGGTGTTGATATTTGTGCTACGACATGCAACAACCTTATAAGCAATATAAGGTGTCAATTTTGTTGGCAACATCTGTCGACTATGACTTATTATGATCGGAAGATCATAATCAGGTGATAGTAAATAGGAGATTATAGTCAAACAATGGTGGTTAGAAGATCATATTTACATGATGAAAGTCAGGAGACTATTGGTGAATGACGGTGGTCAAGAGATTATAATTACACGATGGTGATCGGAAGATTATAGTCAGGAAATAGTAGTTAGGAATTGATGATCAGGAGATCGTTGGTGGGCACTGTTGGCATAGAGACTATATTAGTACAAAAATGATCATTGAGAAATCATAGTCAAGAGACAGTGGTCATAAAACCATTAAAACGTAATGGAGGACTGGAGATTATAATTCAACGGATTTTTTGAGAGGTTGTAAGTGTTCAGAAGACCTTAGTCGGGTAATGGTGTTAGGAAGACCATAGACGCAAAATGATAGTTTTGATGACAATAGTTCAATGACTATAATCAGATGATAGTGGTCATGAGACTGAAATCCAAGGACGTTTGTTAGGAGATCAAAATTAGAGGATAGCTAAGAGGCCATAATCAAGTGATAGTGATTAGCATATCTTAGTTTGGAGATTTTGGTTGACATAACATAGTTAGGGAATGGTAATGGAACAATGGTGATCAGATGATGGTTGTTGAAAACTACAATTTGGTGATAGTGTTCAGGAGATTGTAAGCAACCATTCTTGTCATTCATTAGCTTAATGCAATCTGCCATTGAAAAACATTATTCAAAGATTAACATCTCAAAGGAGATTACTTCTTTAGAGTCAAAGTTATTACATCAATGAATCTCCTATCAAATCATCAACACTTTCTCACACTAACATATCCACTTTGTGCTCTTAGTTTGATTACACGATAAATCACATGAGCCACTTGAATAAGCTGAGCAGTATCAATAATCGTTAGTACAACATGCGATGAAGACAGAATGATGAAAGTTTCCTGAATATGCATAAAGAATATTAAGTTATGAATGAAGAAGAACAAAATATAACTATTTTCTTCAGGCTTTTTCATGATTGTAAGCAGTAGTTCAGCACATAAAACCCATGGATGATAAAATCGAGATGACTTTGTTCTATGTTCTCCAAGTACCAAAGAAAAAAACAATCTCCATTGTACATCGCCTTGCACTCTAAAATCGTAAGGGAAACTTAATGTTATATGAATAAATCTTACTGAACCACCATGTCAGCAATGAACAAGGAAATAATAAAAAATTACTATTGAAACGAGTTCTAATGGGAAAAAAACATTAATTTTCCCCAAAAAAAGTGGGGGTTTTCAAATTGACCCAAATTTATCCTCTGCTCTCTTAGAATGTTGCATCAAATTGAGCCTAAATTTTACAGAAGTTTGTTCAAAAAAAAAAAATTCAACTTAAATTTCATATATTCAACTTCTTATCACAGTATCTGCAGACTTCCAACAGAAAAAAACAAATTGTAAATAAGATTTAGCGTATGGCAACTTAAGAGTCAGTCAAATCTCGTATGTCAAAAAGCTACAAAAGTAGGTATTTTAATTGACAAAATGCTAAAGAAATCTCCAATATTTAATCAGGTATGATAATTTATGCATTTCATCAAACACCTTATAGGCACTACTACATATGGAAGCGGGAGATGTTATAAGCAGAAGCAAAACTAACATAAGCATCAACCAACCGTTACCAGGACAAGAAAAAGTAAACAAATTGATACATAGGAAGGCCTTCGGTCAGGCTTCAGAAATCTTCATCTAACTTAAACTCATGGCTTCCGCCATTACCATTCAAGCTCGACATCACCGACGCCTTCTGATATTCCCCGACCCTCTTCTCAAAGAAATTCGTCTTACCCTGAAGTGATATGAGCTCCATCCAGTCAAAAGGATTTGATACACCATACAACTTGTCATAACCCAGAGCTCCGAGAAGCCGATCAGCGACAAACTCAATATAGCGACACATTAGATCGGCGTTCATTCCCACAAGAGCGCATGGAAGTGCGTCGCAAACAAACTCCCTCTCAATATCCACAGCATCCGCCACAATCTCTCGAACCCTCTCCTCTGAAATCTTGTTGATCAGAAGACTATATAGAAGGCAGGCAAAGTCGCAGTGGAGGCCCTCATCACGAGATATCAGCTCGTTGGAGAATGTGAGGCCAGGCATCAACCCGCGCTTCTTGAGCCAGAATATGGCGCAAAAGCTGCCAGAAAAGAAAATACCTTCAACGCATGCGAAAGCGAGAATCCGCTCAGCAAATGAATCAGAGGCGTCAATCCAGCGCAGCGCCCACTGAGCCTTGCGAGCGACGCAGGGGATGGTCTCGATGGCACGGAAAAGGAGGGATTTTTCCTTTGAGTCTTTGATGTAAGTCTCGAGGAGAAGACTATACATTTCGGAGTGAATGTTTTCAATGGCGATCTGAAAGCCGTAGAATGCGCGAGCCTCCGGGAGTTGAACTTCGCGCATGAATCGGCCGGCTAGGTTCTCAAGGACGATACCATCTGAAGCGGCAAAGAAGGCGAGGACGTGGGTGACGAAGTGGCGCTCGTCGGAAGTAAGGGTGTGATCCCAGTGACGCAGGTCTTGTGAGAGATCGACCTCTTCCGCAGTCCAGAAGGAAGCCTCTGCTTTCTTGTACATCTCCCAGATCTGCGGATAGCGGATCGGGAACATGCAGAAGCGGTCGGGGTTTGGAGCAAGAAGAGGCTCTTCTTCCTCGTGGATTCTGGCAGGAGTCGGCAACAACGGCATGGTTTGAAGTTGAAGATGTTGACAATGAAGAAGAAGAGTGCACTTTGGGCAAATTTTAATACCAGAACTTCTCGGATCCTTGCAGGAGAAGAAGCTGGAATCCGGGCACCGCTGGTTGGTATTGTAAACGGTGACTTTAACATAATGGTCTGATGCTTTGTGGCGAAATGTGTTGCGAACCATCCATGGAAATTTTGGATACAATAGGTTGTGAGCCTTCTGATCGAGAATTCGAGATGTCCTGATTAAGAAGAGGAGCACAGTCGGCTGCAGGAAATTGGGCGGTATTGGAAAGTGAAAGAGGATTCAAACGGCCTAAATGCAACAATTTCAAGTCCCGGGAAATTGGTTTTCCCATTTTAGCGGGAGATTAGCCCTGGAAATTAGCCCGGGAAAGGTATGTGCCAAATGAACGAATTTTTTTTTTTTAATTAAGTAAAGAATGCTATCATATTTTTTGAATGCGTTTCCTAACTTAAAATATTAAATGATTCTTATAACTCTTTTTTTTTTATTTAACATAATAAGAATATATATATAAAGTTTATTTTCGCTTAGTTTAAAATAATAAATTTATTTATCATATTAAACTAAGTGATTATATATTCGGATAAAATTGGTGAAATACTTGAATTTAAATTTTTGAAATAAATTTAAGATTATGTGTTTCAATGAGACAACAGACATTATATATTATAAGTGTTTTGATATGAGTCCGAATGAATACAAATTGAGAAACTTTATAACATTATTTGAGGGGTCAAACAATCTCTAAATCTTACTTGAATATAGTTAAAATGATCGTCTATAAATGAGGAATCCAATGAGATTGACTCGTTAACAAACTCTCTAATCGAGCTATGAGTTCGAGTTCAAATTTATCCTAGCTCAGCTCAAAAGCTTGTTAAGCAACACGATAGCATTAAAATATATTTCAAAATTAATTTAAATTAGTATTATATAACATATTTTAATATTTAAAATTAATTCAATTTAAAAAAAATCTAAAAAATCTAAATTTTTTAATTTGAAATTAAGAAATCAAACTAAAAAATCGAGTCAAGCTCGAGTTTTTCAAATGAGCCCAAGCAATCAAGCAGAGCTTGAGCTTATAATTTGTTTAACGAGTCAAGTGTTAGTAGACATGTGCGTGTGCCCATTGATACAATAAAGTATACCTAGCTCCACTTCTCTATTATACAATAACTTTTACCCTAGCTGTAATCCTGAGCGCTAATGCCCTACACAACTGATCTGGACCCTGCTTTATAACTAATTGTACTCAACTCATCTAAGTGTAATACACAAATGAGATTTCCTACTTTGGTTCTTCCTTTTATGTTCTTGCAGGTTTAAAACTTATCATGGTATCAAAGATTACCAGGCTCTAAGTTTCCTTCCTATTCTTTTCTGATGACTATCACAGAATCTTCTTATACGGCTTCTCGTCTATCATATCAGACCTCGCTAGACATACCCATTCCCCCACAGCTTCAATTTTTTATGTCTAATGTCAAGTCAATGCTCAACGTTCAATTAACCGCCAATAAGCACCCCATTTGATGTTCACAAATTTTTAAATTAGTTGCATCAAATGGATTTACTGGTTACTTAGATGGTTATACTCCCAAACCCCTTAAGCAGATTCTCCTCCTAGATAACTCCATTGCTGTCAATAATGCTTATCATACATTGGTGCTTATTGACCAAATCTTACTTCAACCCTTTTTTCTATAATTTCCTCATCCTTATTACCATATGTACTCAATCTTGATTCATGTAAGGTTATTTGGCTCACGTTAGAATGTCGGTTACAATCTATCAATAAGCATCACATACTTCAGCTTAAAAATGAACTTCATCAACTTCAAATGCGAGACAAATCAATGATGTAGTACCTCTCTGAAATCAAACAACGTGTTCATTATATTATCGTAGTTAGTTCTACCATTAAACATGTATACATCATTCTTTATACCCTTAACGAATTGTCTTTCACCTTCAATCCCTTCAAAACGATAATTCACACTAAACTATATCCCATTAGTTTAGATGACTTATATGCATTGATATGTAGTAAAGAAATTAACAACACTACTAATCAAGCTTTAGAACACATCCCTCCTACGTATTTGTCATTTGCTCTCGTAGCCTTCCATGGTCATTCTCGTGGGTGATATTGTGGTTGATTCGGCAATACGTGGTGGTCACTCTTCTCCTTCATATGCTTGTGGTGGTAGAAGTTCATTTGCTTTTGTAGAGTGTTACATTTGTGAAAAACTTGGGCTCACAGCTGCTTCTTGTTGGAACAGTTTGAATATATCGTACCAGCCGCATACACCACAAGCTTTGGTGGCAGATAAAGACGCTTATACTGCAAACTGGTTCATGGATTCAGGTGCATCTAGGGGTGTAAGTGAGCTGAGCCCACTCGCAAGCAGACTCGAGCTCGACTCATTTTGGGCTCGAGTTCTATCTCACTTTTCAAATAACAAGTTGAACTCGATATGGCCTAAACTTGACTTGACTCGACTCGTTTACACCCCTAGGTGCATCAACTCATCTTACCTTAGATGCATCTCAACTTCAGTTCGTTCATCCTTACTTCGGCAACTCACAAGCCCATGTTGGAAATGGTAATCAACTTCATATTGTTCATTCAAAACAAGGTATTTTACCTACACCCTCTCGTAAGCTTCGCCTACCTCACATCTTTCATATTCCCCATCTCATTCATAATCTTCTTTATGTTTATCATCTTATTAATTGTAACTCTTATTACATCTTGTTTGACACTAATGGTTTTACCATAAAGGGTTCTAATAACCATTAGATTTTGCTTCAAGGGTCCATCCTATAAGGTCTCTATCCTATAAAACTACATGTCGCTTCCAAACTTCAGCCACTTATTATCTTCCATGCAGCTCTACTCAACATACCCAACAACTATACGGTGTGGCACAAAAGGCTCAGTCATCCTTCTCCTACCATTCAAAAGTTGCTATCAAATACACTTTAATTCAACCTACACCTCACTCCATGCGATTCTTGTGCTCGTTCTAAGAGTTATCTCCTTCCCTTTACTTTAGCTTCTCCCAAAACTACTAAATGTTTTGAACTTGTGCACATTATTATATGGGCTCCTTCCTCAATATTGTATATGCAAAACTTTAAATATTAGCTCATATTTGTTGATGATTTTACAAGATTTTGTCGGGTGTACCTATTAAAATTCAAATATGATGTCTTGTCTATTTTTCTTCAATTCAAACAATTTGTAGAAACATAATTTCAAACACCCATAAAAATGCTTCAATATGATTGAGGTGGTGAGTTTGTTAATCTTAATTTTTGAAATTGCTTAAATTCATTTGAAATTTTGCATCGTGTCGTTGAACGAAAACACCACCACATTTTGGAATTTATGTGAGCCCTTTTATTTGAGGCAAACATATCACACCAATACTAGGTCGATACCCTTCTAATGGTTGCCTATCTCAAAAACCAGTTACCCTCCAAACTCACTAATCATGTTTTTCCATATCATAAGTTATATAAGCAAAACCAACAATATGACCATCTTTGTGTGTTTGGTTGTTTATGTTATCCTTGGATCCCTCTATCCAACCATCACAAATTACAGCTTCAATCTCTACCCTGTGTTTTCATAAGATATGCAACTCAGTCCAAAGGGTATAAATGCTTAGATCCACTTACAGGTAGTGTCTATATTTCACAGCATGTATAATTCTTTGAATATGCATTTCCCTTCAAGAATAACACATACACTCATTCCTCCCACTAATAGTCTCCATTCCACACTTACACTAGTACAAGCATTTGTAGTTCCTTTGAGCCCTTCCCCAGCTCATTCTACTCCCACTACTTTTCCCACTTCACTTCCAACACAACACTCCTCCCCCATCACTCATTCACCCGTACCAATACCTTCTCCAACCAACAATACTTCACTTTCCTTGCCTCCTCAACCAATCTGACATCTTATGCTCACCTATCGACAAACTGGTAATCTTAAACCAAAGCAAGTTTTTATTTGCAGCATACAATTGTTCTAATATCACCAACTTCCTTTACAAAAGCTAACAAGCATTCAACTTGGAGAACTGCCTTGTTAGATGAATTTTTGACTATACAGAAGTAAAGGGCTTTGGTCTCTCTTTCCTCATAGCAAAGACCAAAATATACTTGCTTGAGAATGGTTATACAAAACCAACTTCAACTTAGATGGCTCTATCGCCCGTCACAAATCCTGACTCATGGAACAAGATTTCAAACAGGAATATGATATTGATTATACTGATACATTCAGTCTAGTGACCAGATTTTCTACCATTAGACTTATGCTAATTGTTGTTATTGCCTTTTATTGGCCCATCTATAATTTAGATGTTTTCGATGCATTCCTTGGTAATCTTGATAAGACGGCATTTATGCAGCAATCCAAAGGCTTTCAAGATCCACAAAATGTATGTCGCCTACATTCAATAATTTACAGACTCAAACCCCCCCCCCCCCCCCCCCCCCCCAACCACCACCACCACCACCACCACAACCACACAATCAATGGTTCTCCACCTTTTCCACACACTAATTATAATATGGGTTCAAACAAAGTAAAATAGATCCTTACTTTTACTTCATAGAGGATATGTTCCTCTCTACTAGCTAGTTTATGTTGATGATGTACTGCCACAGATAATGATTAATTTGAGATTCACCTTCTGCTTACAGAACTTGCACTACAAATTTTGTATGAGAAATCTTGGACATGTCTCACATTTCCTTGGTATTCAAATTTCACCTTATTATAAAAGTTTATTGCTTTGTCAACCCCGCTATATTGTTGATGTGCTCAACAAAACTAGTATTTTAAATTGCAAAGCAATCCAAAAGTCCTCTGCCCTCAAAACCTCCTCAAGCAACATAAACTTCAGAACTCTTTCAACAATTAGAACTTTACTAACAGTTTGTTGGCTCGTTGCAGGCTGTAGTATATCATAATCACTTGGCCATATATTACATTTGTAGTAAATCACTTGTGCCAACATATGCATAAACCATATCATCTTAACTTCGAACTACTGAAATGAGTGATGCAATATTTAATGGTACTCTCAATCATGATTTACCTATCACCACTACACCTCTCAAACTTCATGCATATGCAGATTCCGATTGGGCCACCAACCCTAGTGACAGCCGCTCACTTTATGTATTTTTTACATTTCTCAGTGGGAATTTATTATAATGGTTAGTGAAGAAGCAACCTACAGTTAACGATCCTCCATAGAGGCTGAATATCGTGCCTTAGCTGTTGTAGCTAGTGATATATTATGGTTACGTCAATTCCTCACAGGTTTTTTTTTTTCCAATTTTTATGTCAACTCAAATTTATTGTGATAATATTTTTGCACTTGCATTAGCCAACAACCAAAATTTTCATGCTCGCACTAAACATATAGAGGTAGATTATTACTTTATTTGCGATTGCATTAAAGCTCACCATGTCACTGTACATCATATATGATCGCAAAATCAACCACCATTTATCTTCACCAAAGCCTTATCTTCTATTCGATTTCTTCAACTATAATCTAAGTTAACAATTCAAGAGCCATTGCTAATTTGAGAGGCAGTGTTAGCTAACATGTGCATGTGCCCATTCATATGTTGGAATATACCCTGCTCCACTTCTCCCCTGTTGCACAACAACTTCTACTCTAGTTGTAATCCTGAGCGTTGATGCCCTGCACAACTAATCTGGACCTCCGTTTTAAAACTGCTTGTACTCAGGTCATCTATATAAAATGTAATATGTAATTGTAAAACTAACTGTAATACACAAATGAGTTTTCACAATGCTTTGGTTCTTCCTTTTCTATACTTGCAGGCTTAAAACTTATCTTCAAGCTCGAGCTTAATAAACGAGATCGAGCTCAGTGAGAACTAAATAAGTTTAGCTCAATTAGGTAGATACTCGACTAGTTTACAACCCCACCAATGCACACCAAATTTGGCATCCCCGGTAGCTAATAAGGCTGGTATATTTCATTAACACCAATGTTAACACACCACATATTTACAAGTTATTGTAAATCATTAACAACAATGCCGACCCACAAAATATATTCAAGTAGTTTTAAAATTAGTAGATTACAACACTCAACGAAAAGAATCCCAATCATAATTTCAATTAAAGCTTTGTTTGAGATAATTTTTTTACTACTTTCTAAAGCAGATTCTTCATAGAATTATTTTTTTTAAAGAAAAGTTTTTGTACTGAAAAATAGCTCTAAAATATATAATAAGAAAAGTTTCGCAGCCGTCAGGCCTAGGAGTGTCAATTTCGGGTCACGGGTCGGGTTCGGGTCGAACCCGAAAATGACCCGGCACTATTCGGGTCAACCCGAATCCGACCCGTTTTTACAAACGGGTCGATTTACCGGACCCGAACCCGACCCGCTTCGGGTTCGGGTCAACCCGACCCGCGGACACGACAAGGCCGGGATCAGCTTCAGCGCGGCAGCAGCGTCCAGCGGCAGAAGCGTCCAGCGGCAGCAAGCAGCGGTGTCCAGCGGCCACGACGTCCGGCGTCCCGCGGCATCGACATCCGGCGGCAGCAGCGTCCCGTGCAGCGGTCACGCGATGCACGCAGCCGTCAGGCCCGTTACCGCGTCACGGATTAACGTGAACGAAGCGCCGCGGGCAGCGGGGCAGCCGGTCACACAGGATTCACCGATTCGGGCAGGGGGCGGGAATTCAAAATTTTTTTAAATTAAACGGGTTTGCGGTTTAACCCGGCAACCCACCGGGTCAACCCGAAACCGACCCGTTTTTTAAACGGGTCCATTTTTGGAACCCGAACCCGACCCGTTTTGAAATCGGGTCGGGTTCAACCCGAATTTTCTGGGTCGGGTTTTTGTGTCGTGTCAAATATTGACACCTCTAGTCAGGCCCGTCACCGCGTCACAGATTGACGCGAACGAAGTGACCGCGGGCAGCCGGACTGCATGCAGCGGTCACGCGGGGGGAAGCCGGACCGCAGGCAACGGGGCAGCCGGTCACGCAGGATTTGCCGATTCAGGCAGGGGGCGGGAATTCGAATTTTTTTAAATTAAACGGATTGGCGGGTTAACCCAGCAACCCGCCGGGTCAACCCGAACCCAACCCGTTTTTTAAACGGGTCAATTTCTGGAACCCGAACCCGACCCATCGGGTCGGGTTCAACCCGAATTTTCCGGGTCGGTTTTCGTGTCGTGTCAAATATTGACACCCCTACCTAAATGTATACAAATATAGTAATGATCATTGATTGTTCTTAATATTTTTTGTGAGATTTTTCTTACAAGAAATTCACACGGGGAAGATCATATCAAATGAGTTCAATCTGGCTAATAAACAAGCCCCTATTCATGAAAGGATCAAATATGAAGTCAATTCATCAAGCTGCGATTTTGTATTTTTAGGGTTTTCCTACACCAACTTCGAGATTATCCCCGGCTCACCTACACACACTAATACACCATTAGTGATTGAGAGAGAGAGAGAGAGAGAGAGAGAGAGAGAGCGAAGGATCCTCTTGAATACAAAAATTCGTCTGATATTGGTTGTAATGGTTTTGCGATTAAGGAAAACAAAATTATATTTATTTTAATTTGAGTGTTTATAACTAGGGGTGTCAATTTTTGGCACGACCCGAAACACAATTCGAACCCGATCCAAAAAAATCCGGGTTCGGGTCAACCGAACCCGAAACGGGTCGGGTTCGAGTTCAACAAATCAACCCGTTTTAAAAATCGGGTCGGGTTCTGGTTGACCCAGCAACCCGAAATTGACTCGAAATTGACATGAAAACTCATATTTGACCCGAAACCCCGAAATTGACCCGAAAATCGAAGATTGACACGATTTTTGACCCTAAAACTAGTAATTTTGGGTCAACCTCGGGTCATTCGTGTCGGGTCGGGTTGACCCGGACCCTAATTGGGATGGGTTTGGGTCCGGAAACCTGACAAAACGTGTCGGGTTTTGGGTTGGCCCGAAGAGTGTCGGATCAGTTCTGGATTCGACCCGAACTCAACCCATTGACCTAAATTGACACCCCTATTTATAACTACCTTAACTTTTATATCGAACATCAAAGATCTATTCCAGATAACCGTAATTTTTTAAAAGTTAATTATATAAAATTATTAATAAGAAAGTAATTTTATGAATAGATATTTTTTAAAAATAACGACAAAAAATAGTCAAATAAATTATAATTAAGATTTTAAAAACAAAAGCATTAAAAAGTTATCTCAAACGGATCCTAAATCTCTTATATCTTATGATTAGGGCTGATGTCCCAAATCAACCGGGCAAGTTGGCGCACCATAAAATTGTTTCCTTGTGATAGTTACTACTATCTGTAGCATATTATTTTGGTTACTTTATTCACTATCAAGTTTAAATTATTCAGTGCTATCTCATAGAAAAGTGGCTGCTTCGTTCAAACTATATTTTAAATTTTATATTGTTTTCTTAAGTGGGGAGAAAATAAATGCGTGATTCAGTACTTATAGGGTTGGTTGCTGCTATACTCGCTGAGGGATTAGTTATTCCGTCAAGATCCTCCTCTACGGATGTAGCAGCGGGTAGATATCCCGTTTCAAAAAAAACTTTTATATTGATTTCGAGTAATAATTTAAGTTGTTTTATTGTGGGTATTTTATTGTGGTTTTGCATCTATTCTCTTTGAAGAATATGAGAATATTTATAAACATAGGCTTTTTTTTTTTAAATTGTAGTTTGGGTCATTGAATTTTTATTATTTTCAATAATTTTTTTTTGTTAGTAAGCTATTTTTTCAACATATTTTAGAAGTTATTTTTTCGAAAATAATTTTACAATCATATTTATAAAAAATTATAGTTGTCCCAAGCAAACCCTTGGATATTATTTGGGCAATTTTCTTATTTTTTATACAACTTCCAAGTATACATTATAAAAAAGTTAAAAGTAGTCAAAAACGAGATCAATTATTCTGAGTGGACGTTGAACTCCGTCCGGAGACCAACCAAAATGTGCCACGTTGCCCTTTGCTCGGTACTGCTGATGTGGCGCATTCTGATTGGTTTCCATACGACGTCCTGTGTCTGTTCTTCGCACAAAATAATTTCTCCATAAAAGAATCATAATTCGGCTTGTCCATTCAATCCATTCAATTTGAGAGCGGCTATTTCAATTTTTTTTTTTTTTTTTTGTTGTAAATTTTGGGGCATATGGCCCGTATATTAATAAACAAAAGGGATTACAACCGAACTAAAGAATAAAGTTACAAGTATAAAAACAACTATACCCCCAATCATTCAGAAAATATCAAAAGGAGCACAAAAAGAAAAGAGAAGAGGGAACAATGGACTCAGGAAAATATGATCTACATCCCAAAACATCACAACCTTAATCAAGTAGAGGATACGAAATGTAGTCGATGGAGCACTGGTTGCCACAGACAAAAGAACAACAAAGCAAGACCATCACAGCAGCTCCCAAAAATTCAGAATCACCGTTCAACAAAACTCCTTGGTTGTCATAAGGCCATCCAAGAAAGGGATGATAAGATGTAGACATTGACTCATCATTGTCCAGAAGCGAAAAACAACAAACAAAAACTGCACCCAAGAAGTGCAAGTAAAACCAAAAAAAGAACCTCCCAGTATAACTGCAGCTGGCACTATTCGAATCCAAAGGTATCAGGCCATCCAAAAGATCCAAACAAAGAACTCCAATAATCCATAAATTCCAAGGTTGTCAAAAAGCCCAACCATGCCCAGCATAAAAAATACCAAAAAACCTAAAACAAGCAAACTGCAAGCATTATCTCATAATTTCCAAAGACTTCTCTTTAGTTTGATCCTTGAAAGACCAATTCTTAGTTTTCACACTAATAGCATAAATGATATAAGCTTTAATAATAGTCAGGCTTTCCCATGAATTAGTAAACCTTCTCTTATTCCTTTTCCTCCATATGTAGTAAACGACACAAGAAACAATAAGAAAGCAGAAAATTTTTTCCTTCATGTTGAAATGTTGGATATTATTCAAGTAATCATAGGTTTGCAATAGATTAGGCCTAAGATAAAATTTGTTAAGCAAAGGAATCAAACCGATGAGGACCAAAAAAGTGTAGTCACATTCAAAAAATAGATGGGCATGAGATTCAGAATTGCCAAGGATAAAAAGAACAAGAGGGGATTGCTGGAATTTCCCTTGTGATCAAAATATAAGTACTTTTTAATTTCCTCAAAATCGCCATCCAAGCATAATAGGCAAACCTAACTGTATGTTTCTTATGCCAAATGAACTTGCACCAATCCACATCATCTAAATTGGAATAGTTTTGAGAAGTAAAATCCTTAAATATGGGGTTGGAGGAGCCATTCCAGGAAAGCACCGGTTGCTCCTCAATTTTTATACCCAAAATAATAGTCTTAAAATAATATGGAATGCAATCCGGGAGAGACCATTGCCCATTAATAATGAAATCATTAATAGAGAGATGAGACATTCTATTGGAATTGAAATAATCAGACAATGAAATTACATTGCACAAAGGGTCTCATATCAAGGAGAAATTGCAGTTAGGTGCAACAGCCAGAGAGATGAAGTTTTTAATGCTTCGAGCCAATTAACAAATCAACTTTCAGAATTTAAAAGCCAAGGGAGGAGGCGATTTCCAAGGGGATTCAAGCTTAGCCTTAAACCAAGTACCCAACATAGTGTTATAGTTATACATGTGCCAAATGAAAGAATAAGCAACACTATGATAAAGAGCATCAAAAGAATGAAGGCTCAAACCTCCTTTGCATTTCGGCATTGTCACGGAATTTCAAGAAATAAGGTGTAACTTTTTATCTTTGATGTTGCCAAAGAATAAAAATTTACAGCAGAGTTTAGAAATAATTTTACGACGAGCTTTAAGTATTATAGACCCTCTAATCCAATAGGCGAGAGTATTAATAATAGAAAATTTCAAAAAATGAACTTTGCATGCAAAAGAAAGAAACTTAACCTTCCAACCCTCAAGTACAACATAAATTCTGCTCATAAGGGATTGAAAGTGAGTGAAATTAAGCCTATTAGCAACAACAAGAAGCCCCAGGTAAATAAGAGATGTGTCAATTTGAGAAACTCCAAGAGATGCAGCAATCTCAAATGCATTATCAACATTTTTAGAAGATAATATGGAGTTTTTGATCGGATTTATACAAAAACCAGATGCAGTCGAAAATTGCTGAAGAGAACTCCTCAAGCAGCTAGCATTATGTAAGGATGCAACCCCAAAAATCAATAGGTCATTAGCATACATGAGATGCTTGAGACTAAAATTATTTTGTTCTAGTCCCAAAAAAGATTGCTGATTTTGGTTATGCAGGCAGGAGGATAACCAATTCATGACTATGCAAAAAAGCAAAGGGGATAAAGGACATCTCTGCCGAAGCCCCGTTGAAGAATTAAAGAAACCTTCCAACGACCCGTTAATGAAAATAGAAAAATGCACCTCATAAATGCACCCCCTAATCCATTTAATGAAAAGGTTCGGGAAACCTTTTTGCTTTAATCTGTTAAGCAAGAAAGCACGAGAGATCGAATCAAATGATTTTTTGATATCAAGCTTGGCACGAAAGAGCTTATGAGAACCTTTAAATTCTTTGAGAATCTCAGAGGCAAGGATAATCTTATCAGTATAGCACTTTTTAGCAATAAATTCAGATCAGCTCTCATGAATAATAAAAGGTAAGGCAAGTTTCAACATATTTGCTATGATCTTGACAATAATCTTGTATAATACATTGCACAAAGAAATAGGCCTGAAATAAAAAATACTGGAAGAATGAGTACCCTTATGGATAAGGGTAATGGTAGTAGCTTTAGCTCCCCTGGGGAGGTTGCCAGAAGAAAAATAATGTTTAATTTCATTACATAGCTGATATCCAATGATGTGCCAAGTTTGTTGATAAAAAGCAAAGGTGAAACTATCGGAACCCGGAGCTGAGGAAGTAACCGCAGCAAATACAACAACCTTAATTTCTTCATTAGTAACTGGAGCAACAATGACCCCAAGAAGGTGAGGAGGAATCATGCTACCAGCATGAATATTGTAAGAGCTCTCATGAATGGGTTTAGGTGCATTAAAAAGTTCTATGAAATGATCAATCAAAGCTTTTGCAATGTCTTGATGCGAGGAGTGAATACCCGAAGGAGAAGTGATTTCTTTAATATTGCTTTTCTTTTTCCTTGATCTAATCTTGACATAAAGGAAGCTAGTATTAGAGGAGTCAGTAAGATACCTCTTTTGTGGTGGAAGATTCACAATGTTAAAAGAAAATTTTAGTATATTGACATTGAATACAAATCTTGCATATCCAATTAAATTAAGAGAATCTCCAAAGAGATATACAATTTTTATGTAGAAAATAAATATAAATATAAGAGTGTTGGGGCTAGAATATTCGTGGTATTAAAGTAGGAAAATATTTCATCATAGTGTTGCATGAATATCAAGCTCATAAACATAGAGAATAGAAACACCATAATTTCATACGTGGAAAACTCTGAAGGGAAAAATCACAGAGTTATGACCAGTTGAAATGAATCCACTAGTGTTTGAATAAATTACAAATGATTATTTCGTCCTTGAAGTTGATGCCGACCAGATTACAAATAGTCAATTGTCAGATTGAAATCTAGTGATGAATAGGGATCAAACAAAAGTTTGTCGACGGTCGGTGGTCGGGCGGAAGTCCGACGACAGCTAGTGGTCGAGCTGATGTCTGACGACACCTGATGGTTGAGCAAAAGTCTGAAGACAGTTGGCGGCCGGACATAAATCCAACGAAAGTTCAGAGATGGTTCGTTGTTGCACGGTGGTCGAGGAGGAATTTGGTAAAAAAACTAACTCAGATTTATCTTTTTTTTTTTCTCTTCCTTGTTTGATCCTTCCTTGAATGAAGAATGAGGGATTCAACTTGTTTCTTATTTGTTTTCTCAACATGCACCAACAATTATATTTCTAAAAAATCCTAAATATTTGAGAACTTACATGAATTTCTTTTTAAAAACATAAAAAATGTGGGGAAAACCACGGTTTTAAATTTTGCATATCTTAATTGGGTTGGTGATAATAGTTTTTCCCGACACGCAAACCTACTTCACTTTTTTCAAAATAAATGAAATAAAATAAATCTTGCTCTGAGACAACCAGCTTAGTATATATGAAGATCCGAGTCTTTCTTATTTTCCAATCTCTGCATTTCTAGCTTTGATTCCAAGCCTCGAACTGCTAAACCCTTATTTGCTTTTTGCTGTTTCTCAGTGTTTCGATGGCGATTTCCCCCAAGAGGGTTTTGCTCACCGCGAATGGGGACGAGATTTCCACGGGTATCGCTTCCCATCTGGCAAAGGCTGGTTGCAGGTTTGTCTTTATAATTTTTTTTTTTTTTGTTATTGGAGCGAAATTCTGCCTCTTTCTTCTCTTTGTGTTTGATTATTGTTCTTTACGACTTCAAAGTTGATCCTACTGAATATTTCTTACTAATTTCATTTTTATGCTCGTCGTAATTCCTTAACTCCGATCACGATATTTTCTGTTTTAGCATAATTTTTTTGCTCTTTATTTGCCGTTTATGCTTATTTTATACGAGTTTTTTTAGGTTAGTTATTATGGGTGATGAGAAGGACCTCCGGTCACTGGTGAGGGAGATTACGAGTTCGTTGAAGGGATCAACTTCGATTGAGCTAATTGGACTGAATATGGAAGAAGAAAGTGAGGTCATTTTTGATAATGCTGTGGATAAGGCATGGAAACTCTTGGGTTCAGTGGATGCTTTCGTTAATTGCCATTTATATGAAGGTGAAATGGTCGTTGATCCTTTTAGTAGTTTGTAAGATTTTGCACATCTGCCTCTGATTGGTTTCAAAGTTTCTCTTAATTTTTTTTCCTGAAACTTTGGCATATAGAATATAATGTTATTTGATCTATCATATAATTTTTCTAATATAAGGAATCATAAATGATGTTGCTTGCTGTAAGATGGCCTGTTCACCAATACTAACTTTTTTAAAGGTTTTGCGTACTAGATATTTACTTGATCTTAGTTCCTAAACATTCTACATGCCATTTATTTAGAAGGCTTGTTCTCTTTCCTGTTTAATTTTGTAGTGGTTTTTAGCTGTTTGATTTACTGGAAAACAAACAATAATTGGATTCCAAAAAGTATATATGTATTTATAGAAAACATTGATATGGATTAGATATTCATGTGCTATTACCTTTTACAAATTAAGCACAGATAGATTTGGGTGCCACTGCAAGATCATGACTTGTATAAAAGAAATTCAATCTGATCTTAATAAAATTGCAGTGACTAAAAGTTAACATTTCAATGAAATCTCTACTTAAAATACAATCAATGCATTCTAAATATTTGTCAAAATCATCAGAATGGAGTTTGATATATCACCAAGCCAGTGTCCTTCAAGCTTTAATGATGAACTATATACTGTATAAGTAGAGTTCTTTTTTTCCTTTAGTGTATTATAGAAGCCATGTTCAATTACTCGAAGGCTACCATTTTTTATTCTTTGTGAACTTCGGTCATTTATATTTGAACTTATACAATTTCATTTCCTAAAGGATGCTTTGTTGATTTCAATCCCAAGTCTATTGAGCCTTTCGATGTTTAAATTTATAAACCTTATCAAAGTTAGATTATTTTTCATTTAAAATTTTTTGCCTTATGCTAACTATTTGAGGTAGATGAGGTTTAATTTAACTTTTCCAAGTATATTTAGATAAATTTTAACTGTGATACTTTTGGACTTTCTATCTTTTTTGCCCGTTTATGTGAATGCTATTCATCATATTAAATTATACATTTTAACATCAATTTTTTACACGTCCCAACCACCTAAGTTTATTCTTCATTATCTTATCATCTATCAACTACTCTTACTAGCTCTCTAGTATAATTATTACTTAGTGAATCATTTATAGCTTTCCTATGCATTCAGATTTGTAGTCTCATTTCTTTCCAAACTCAATTTTTATATTTAAGACATTGTTGTTTGTTGTAGTTGTATACATTGTATAGCCTATCTAATTGCAATTTTATAAAATTTATCTTTAATTCTATATGTTCTTTTATTGTTTAAATTTCTGAAGCACTTTTCTATTTTAATCACCAAGCTACATAAGTTTTATCATCTATTACAATTGATTCTTTTTATAATAGATCCATGGCATATGAGTTTATCACAGTTAGGTATTACTTGATCTTTCACTAATATTGAATGGTAATTCTGATTTTATTAACTAAAATTATATATGATATGCTTAGTCTTTCTTTTAATATTACCATATTTGTCAATTCTAAAAATTATCCGTTCTTCTAACGTTTACTTATTTTGAAAGAAGCTTCACTCATCAAAATTACATATCCTATAGTTAGCATACATACCTCTCTTTCATAGCTTCTATAAACAGTCCATATCTAATATGGAAATATACCAACTAAAACGTTGGTCCTTGATGATATTTTTGCCATGTTTGGAAGCTCTTTTGTCACTCTTCAATTATTTTTAATGGTAATGTTTAATTCATTGGATTATTTATTTGATAACATCAACACACCTTTGGCACCCTTTTCACCTTAATTACCACCAAATCATCTATATTTGGTAGTGAATCGAGTTCAATCAAGCTTACCTCAATTTGAGCTTAAATATTTCAAGGAGAGTAAAATTCAGTGATTTAGTCTCGATGTTAAGTCAAGCATATTTTTTAGTCAACAAGCAATACATTACATATGTTGATGTAGAACCACAAACTTAGGCACAAAATCTTATGTTCCTGTATATATGCACATTTCTAATTTATATGTTTATATTTATCTACATGCATAACATTAATAATTCAAAAGTCAACTATCAACAAACTTCCAAACTCAATTTGGCTATTGAAGGTATCTAATTTGTTTTGCTGCACTTGTATCGATTGCATTGTTTATTTAATTGCAATTTTATAAACTATACCATTAGGTCTCCATGATATTCTTTGCTTGTTTTGTTTTTTGAAGCACTTTCCTATTTTAACCACCAGCTACTTTATAAGTTTTGTTCTTTTTATAATAGATTCATGGTATTTGAATCCATCATACCGAGGTAGTACTTGATCTATCACTAATATTGACTACTAATTTTGATCTATCATATGTGTAGTCTTTTATCTATTAAATCTAAATATTCCCAATTCTAAAAAAATCTATCTTTTTGCTAATTTTGAAAGAACCAAAAAAGGTATATTTCATAGAATCAGCATGCACACTTCATTTTCAAATTCTTCTAAGCACCTCCATAGTTAATATGAAAATATATTAACAAAACTAGTTATCATTAATTGAATATTTATTATGATTGGAACTCTTTTGGCACTCTTCAACTATTTCTAATACTAATCCTTGTTTCATCTGAACATTACTTTAGTTACATTAACACACATTTAACACACTTTTTACTTCAATTGCCGCCAAATCAGCTACAGTTGGTGGTAGATTGAGCTTGACGAGTCTACCTTGATTTATAAGTTTTAAAGGAGGTTCAAAAGTGAGTGATCTAGTTTCAATTTTAAGTGTGGTTAAGCATATTTTTGTTTCAGCACCAAATGCATACAAATACTTGTGTAAATTCACACACTTAATCACTAAATCCAGTATTTATGTATATATGCGCATTTCTGATTGATATGTTTATATTTATCTGCAAAATAGAACGTTGCTAACCCAAAAGTCAACAATCTTGGCATTTAATTACACGTATTTTCTAGCTTGATTAAAGACATATGAATATCTTTTTCATTGTTCATATACTTTTCATTAATTGCTTTATTTCAAAATTTACTTTCATGGTTTACCTTTCTGCCTTAAAATTAAATTGATTTTGGGGATAACATGGTGGTATATCTATGACTCCCTTTATATGAGGGGCACAATATTCATTGACGATATTTTAATGCTCCTCAAATCCAAAATGGTGTTTCTTATTCTTATATGATCTAGAGACTAGTTGAGTAATCCTAAAATATCTGAAGGTTATATCAGTTAATTGGGCCTTTTGCATGGCCTCAAAGTAGCATTTCACAGCCACAATGAACAAATTAACATTTATAATGACTCTATTTTTCTCCATTATTGGGATAAATAGGATCAACAAAGATATTTGATGAGCATTTTATTTATTCTTGGTTCAAGATTATTTAGTCTTAGCTAGTTGTCAATATGAGATTGCTTGATGATTGATTCTCTTTTTGTCTAAGGACTTTAAAGTCAGTTTGTTTTTTGTTTTCTTAACCTAACATAATTAGAATTTTTTTGGGTTCTTATCTTTAATTTGGGTGACAGAGGTCTCTTCTAAAGTTGATTACACTTTATGCAGACTAATGTCTGATTACTGGTTAAGCATGATGGGACTGTGTGACAAACATACATGCACACTTCATTATTTTGAATCTTGCTTAATATTATGCTGGCACCAAAAGATGCTTTAAGTAGTATTTCAGAACTTGAGTCCAATTATTCTGAACAGGAAAGGAACTAATATATTCTTAGTACGGTTCAGGGTGAACCGGCCCAGCCGGCCCAAGGGCCGGCTCAGTTATTTGGAGGCGGAAACAATCTGCCTCCCATGGTTTCGTTTGCCCAAAGGCCGGGCCCCATTTGTCCACTTGAATTCAAATTGAAAAGGAGGGGGCGTGTAGGGCTTGGGAGGGAAATTAGATTAGAAAAGCTTTTGTATTAAAGAGCATGAGAGGATTAGGGGGGATTATGTTTGATTTGTTCTCAATTAGGGTTTCTTGGCGGCTTGGGCTCTAGACTCACTTGTCTAGAGATTTGGGAGAGACGATCCTCCTCTCGAATTGAGGATCTCTTGTATCTTTGCTTCGTTCTTGTTTCACTTTACTTTCTATAAGATTATCTATCATTTGATTGTTCTTCCACCATTTTTTCTACGGTTTCTCGCTGTTTTACCGATTATTGTTAGGTTTGCTTGTGAACTCAAGCATTTCCCATTAAGGTTACTTGCGAACTCAAATATTTTCTATCATATATTGACAGCATTGTTGAGACAAAACATCATCATTTGCTTCTTACTTATACACACACACTCACATTCTTATGTTATTAATTAATTGTTACTAATAGTTAATGATATTGGGAGTAACTTTAAGTAGGACGACTGTTGTAAGTGGAGGCAGCTTTTTTGAGAACTGGAAAACTATTTCTCTGATTTATCGGAATAGAATTATTCGCTTTCTTCCTTCTTGCATTTTTTGTTTAAGCCAGTTTTACTTTATTCCCTTCTTCACATGGGACTTCATTTGTATTTATTGTCCTCAAATCAGTTTTTTTTTTTCCTTTAATTTACTTGATTCGAAGATAAACAAAAATGTCAGACGCACCTGTATTTATGTTTCTGTTATCATAACTCTGCTAGGTAAAATTCAAGATCCTCTGCTTATAAGTGAAAGTGAATTTAAGAAGACAGTAAGAATAAATGTCATGGCACCATGGTTTCTGCTGCAAGCTGTTGCTAAAAGGATGAGAGATGCTAAATCAGGGGGATCGATTGTATTGTTGTCTTCTGTTTTGGGTGCTGAAAGAGGACTTTATCCCGGAGCTGCTGCTTTTGGTACCTGTATGAGTTCTGTGCAGCAGTTGGTTCGTGTAAGTTTATCATATGAGCTTTTTTGTTCCCATTTGCTTGTACAGTTTATCCAGAATGCTTTGTGGATGTTATGTTATTAAAACATTTGGTCCTAATGTATATTGACATATGAAACTCACTTTGCACATCAAATATTAAGTTGCCTTGGTAGTAACCTATTTTATACTAGACATTGAAGTATGATCTGCATATCTGCAATTCAGTTTTCTGTGCTAAGAACTGAATTCTCTGCTAGAGTTGAATTCATTTTGCAATGTCGACTGAGTTGGGCATTGTTATTTGCAGTTGCTATTGCTTAGTTCCAGTAGTACATGTGCTAATTATTATTATTGGCACGTCACCTGCAAATCCTATCAAGCAAGGATGAATCTTGAGACAAATTTTGAATTAAAATCTTCTAGAATTAAAGTTGGGATAATTTGAATTCCGATTTCAGTAAATTTATTATTGAAATCCAACTTGAATCCAAATGAGTTCAAATCAAGCACCCGAAGAGCAATTGAGAACGCTGATATATTATTTGAAGGGCCAATCAATCTCCTTATCTTGCGTGCTTTTTATCAAAACGAGTGTCCTGATGTAAGGAATCTAATAAGTCTAAGATCATACAATTTAGATGCTATTAAGGTGCTTAAATGCTAATACATATTCTACAATTAAAGGAATCAATATAGGTTATCTAATAGATTGTTTGTGTTTTTTGCTAAATTTATTAAAATGCACTCAACAAGCTATAAATATACTCTTATTCTCCATATAAAAGTGGGATGGGAGTTTTGAGCAAAAGTCGGATTTGGAAATGGAGAAAGCTTTGCCGAATAATTGACACTGACGACTGTTGTCAACAATTTGCCTTCGCCCAACCATTGTCTTTTAACCACTGTTATGCGACTACGATCTCCTGACCATTATTGGTTGACGAAGGTATCCCGAGTATTGTTGCCCAACTACAGTCACCTTACTACAATCTCCGAAACATGGTCACTTATCTAGTATCACCTGACTATGATCTCCCGGTCACTGTTGCCTGACTATGATCTCCCGATCAGCGTCCTTCGACTATTGTTGCTCGATTAAGATCTCCTAATCACAGTTATCTGACTATGATCTACAATTGCTCAATTATGATTTACCAATCATTGTCACCTGATTATTACCTTTCGTATACTTCATTGATAACAATATTCATGCACATCATTGCCTATAAGATCTATGTATGCCATCTACACCAACACATGTGCCCTCCGACTTTGTTTGTTGCTAACAACTTTGACGCACACCATTGCATATAAGGTTGATGTATTCCATTAAAACAAAAATCGATGCAAACTACTTTGTCATTTGCTATCGTAAATAATGGCGACACACTTCATAACCTATAAGGCTGATACAGGCCATCGACACAAATATCGATGCCCACTGATTTTGTTTCCTGTTGTTTCCAACAAGATCAACAAACGGCATTGCCTAGAGAACTAATGCATGTCATAAACACAAACATTATTTCTGATGCACAATATTGCTTATAAGATTGATGTATGTTGTTGACACAAATGCCAATGCCTATTGAATTTTCCTTTCGTTATTGTCATCAACATTGACGCATATTATTGCTTATAAGGTCGATGCATGTCATCGCCATAAAAGTTGATGCTCACCAGCTTCATCATTCATCACCTCCAACAACGTCGGCGACGCATGTCATTACCTATAAGGCAAATGCACGGTGCCAACATAGTCACCAACGTCATTGAGGTCCTTGTTCGCCATCATCAACAATATCTATGCACGCCATAACTTATATGACCAATGCATCTCGTCAACATAAATGTCGATGCCCATTAACTTCGCTGCCCACTGTCTTCACGATTAATGTATGTCATAGCCTCTAAGGCTGATGCACGTTATCAACACAAACATCGATACCATGCCAACTTAGTTGTCTATCGGCATTGCTAGAGTTGCGCATTCCATCTCTTATAAGGTCGATGCACATGTCGGCACAAACATTGACACCTATTGACTTTGGCATTGGCCCCTCGCCACCAACATTGATGCATGCCATTATTTATAAGGTCGGTGAACGCTGTCAACACAAACTCCGACGCATGGTGTCTCTATTAATATCGATGCATGTCATCATTTAAAAGTTTGACGCACGTCGTTGACACACATCTACCCCCGCCATCACCAACAACATCAATGCACGCCATTGCTTATAAGGCTAATGCAGGTCATCAACATAAATAATGATGCACACTATTGCCAATAACATCGACGCATGTTATCACTTATAAGGTTGATGTATGTTTTGATACCACCATCAACTCCCGATGAGTTTATTAATTGCCGTGGTCAACAACGTCAATGCACACCATTGCCAATAAGGTCGATGCATGTTGTTGACACCAACTCTGACTCTCAATATCAATGATAAGATTTATAGTGGATTACTGGGTCTCTAGTCTCCTCTCATTAAGGGAAAATGTTTGAATGGATCACAATCTCTTGAAGTTAGCAGCGACACATGTTATCGCTTATAAGGTTGATGTATGCTTTCGACATCTTGTTTTTTGCCCCCCTTACTACCTTAGTTGACCTATTTTCATGCAAATTGCAAGCCCTTGTCGTTGAATGAAAAAATGCATAGCTCATTTCCAGGAGTTTTTTTTGCCCCCCCCCCCCCCCCCCCCACTGTGGCCTTGGCCGACCTTAGGTGAGCCAAATCCTTCTTCCCACCTTTATTGTTTATACTCCTTGTGCTTGTGGCTTATGACACCGTAAGTGTAAGGATTATTTTAAAAAGCTTTAAAATATGAAGCATCTATTGGTCCCCCCCAACGCCCCCGGATTTTTTTTAGATTGTGCCTATTTATTAGAATTTTTTTTTTCCTTATGAACAAGATAGAGGAGGGATAAACAGAGGCTAATGTATTGTTTAAGGAGTAGTTTTTATTATTTTGAAGTGTCAAAGTATATAATAGATTTAATCTAATGAATTTTAAGATTAATTTGAAGCTAGTACTAAGTTGCTTCTTTTTGTTTTGTGTCTAAATCCAAGTAACTTATTTTCTGCTTATGATAAGTGAAAATTAATTCGGCTTGCAGAGCTATATTTAGCAAGTTTTTTGCTATTGAACTTGTGGCTCTAGAGCACAAGCTATCCACATACATTATTGATATGCATACTAGCGAGAAGTTGTTATCTTTGGGTAACATTGCGGATCTTGCAAAATAATTTATTAAGGTTAAGAAAAATATGTATCCCTTAGTTTACAAACTTATTGTTTTAACATTAATTTTGCTAGTTGCCACGGCTAAAGTGGAGAGAGCATTTTATGTAATGAAAATTGTTAGACATCGATTACATCATAAAATGTGTGATGATTGACTCAACAATTGTCTAGTGTTTTATATTAAGAAAAAAGAATTTGGTTGATTCCGAATGAAGTTGTAATACAACATTATAAGAAAATGCAAATCTTGTATTTTTTAAAAAATTTATAATTATAATTCAATATAAGAGTTTGTTTTGAATTTTTTCTTTATATTTTTATAAGCCCCTTCCCCCCCCCCCCCCCCCCCCCCCCCCCCCCCCCCCACACACACACATGCACACACAACATAATAAGGATGGTTGGCCTTGATGTGGTGGGAAGCGGCTCAGCTCAGAATTGCATGGTGGGGAGTGGCTCCATGTCTGGTGGGGTTGCTCCCAACCGCAACAACCCCATGTAGGCTACCCATGCCATTGAGCTCATCAATGTTCTTTGATAGAAAGTGGATGCAAAAATTAAGAAAATTGTGGCTGAAATTTAATTTCAGCAACCCATAAAATTGCAAATTAGGATGAAGAACACGCTAGCAATGCCTTTTTATTGAAATCGCTATTAAAGAAAGACGAGATACAATTGGATCTTCAATTGGAGAGGAAGATTTGGCTCTCCCAAATTTCTAGCCACTAGCTAGAGCCCTCTCAACCTAGGTAAACTTCAAAAACAGCAAAACAAGACAAGAAAAACTGAACCCCAGGGAAAAATTTTTAAATTATACAATAACAAAATCCCAAAACTGCTCCTTGCTTTTCCCTTCTAGCCGCCCCCTCAATATTCAGAATTTGGGCCTACTTGAAAGGGTGGGAATCCCCCCCTTTCTGCCCGGCATATGTCCTGGTTGGTTCAGGCCTCCAGGGTGGACCGGCCCTTCTATGACTGTTCCAGGAGGAATTGGTCTATCATTCTCCTCTTCCACATCACCTTTGGTTCTCTGACTGGCTTTGCTTGGTGGACAATAGACGAAAATTATGTAAAAATAAAGAGTGAAGAATAATAGAAAACATGAAAGAAGATCAACACATAAAAATATTATATAGATTCTTCTTTTGATGGCTACATCCTATTATTGCCATTGCAAATTTTATTATGGTTTAAGAATTACAACCCTATTTCATAGATATACAAACATAAGGCGGCACCTCTTATTTATAAAGTAAAATATAGAGCAGCTGAAATATTTTTCAGAACGCTTTTAATAAAATAACCACAAATTTTGAATATTTTTATAGGAAGTCTGCTACTAACTCCGGTAGCTTGGGAGTTTTTTTTCTTTTCCATACAAGACAAAAGTAGGCCCCACAACATAATGTCGATTCCAAAACTTCACAATTAGATTTAATTTCTTTTCTTGGCCATAATTTGCATGTTTTTTTTTTTTTTTTGTGGACTTTAGTCCATTAAGTCAAACTTACACACATATCACATACATAAGTTTTGAATCCAAAATTTCTTTGATGATAGACAAAGTTTCTAACCAACAGATCAATATGAGCTACATATTGCTTCATATCACTCTTCATCAAAATGCTGCTGGGTTGATGTTCAATCTCAGATCTAAAGCCCTTGGAGCAAATCTGATATCTATCTTCTGCATCAAACTAGCCAATGTTTTCAACATCAATGTGCCCCCCTCCATATAATAAACAGAAATTTAACTCTTTCAAATTTATCCTAGTGCAATAGCCCTGAAGGGAATTGATTCTTTAAGCATTTAGTAGCAATCTTTCTAGAGAACCCAAAAGAAAATGAAGTAGTTTGTATAATACTAATGTCTGGAAAGCTAATTTCAAACTTCTTATCCCTTCAAAGTATTCTTTTAGTGTACCAATCAATTAAAACTTCGTTTGGGACGGCTTTTTTCCTGCTTTTTAAAGCAGCTTTTAAGTACAAAAATTAAAACTTTTGTACTAGAAAGTTGTTTTAAGAAGCAGTAAGAAAGCCGTTCGAAACGAAGCCTAAATGTCATAAATCTCTTTAGAGTATTCTATTCAGACCCGCGAATCTTTTCATCGAATTTTAATATGATTTTCATACAGTTAGCTGCAATGGAGATTGGTAAGCACAGCATACGGGTGAATGGCATTGCTCGTGGCCTCCACCTGGGTGACAAGTACCCCTTATCTATCGGCAAGGAGAGGGCCGAGAAGATGCAAAGGAGAGACCGAAGATGACAACGAAGTCATGCCTCTCCAGAGATGGCTCGATCCACACAAAGATCTGGCGTCCACTGTACTATATCTTATTGGTGATGATGCGCGCTATATGACAGGCACAACCATCTTTGTTGACGGAGCACAATCCATTGTGAGGCCTCGCATGAGATCGTTCATCTGAAGTAAGCATCAACCAATCCTTGCATCCGTGAGCAGCTTTTAATCTTCCGTTATTGCTAGAAGTTCATGGTTTCTGATTTTGTCAATAAGTATTTGAGATAAATAATTTCAACTATGTTGGTTGTGAATTATTATGATCAGATGGTAAGGGAATGGAAATCTTCACATTGTGCTTTCTATCCATCATCTTGTGCTCGTCTTATGTACTTGTTTTCCCCTTCTCTTCAAGCATTTTATTTCAAATTAAAAAAAAATACAAATTTTGCATTCTACTTTGCATTTTCTGATAATGTTACATAATGATTTCATTCGAAATAAAATCAAATACTTCTTTATTAATATATGACATTAGACAATCATTGAGTCAGGCATCATCTATTTTGTTATACAGTCGATGTTTAATAATCTTCATTGTAGAAAATGCCATCTTCACCATACCATTAGCAATTGGTAAAGTCAGTGCTAAATAATAAGTCTATAAATCAGGGGATATACAATATTCTTTTTCGTCTTTTACAATCTATTTTGTAAGAGCAGTTTTTTTTTTTAATCTATTTTGTAAGAGCAGTAATGCTAGGTAAAGATGTAAAATCGTCGCTAGTACGCATATCAATAATATAAATAGATAGTTGATGCTCAAGAGACATAAGATCAACCATAGAGAAATATGCTGGAAGAACTAAGAAGATGAGGGCGAAAATGAGGGCTTCGAAGTGCGTAGGATGGGAAGATGAAGGTTGCTGCTTTGAAGATGAAGGCTTCAAAATTCCAAACTTTCCCTTCTAATACATTATATTTTTTTTTTAGGGTGGGCCCTCCCTGACCTGACTTGGGATCCGCCCATGTATGTAGGTCCTGAGTTAATGTTCTAAATGCCTGTGCTTATGCTTGGATGGTAAGGGAATGGAAGTCTCCTTTAATCTGTTATCTCATCTTCTTGTGCTCTTGTTATGAACTTGTTTTACCATTCTCTTCATGCTTTATATTTGGTTCGCTGAGTTGGTTAATCGATGGCTGATGTGCTTTTGATAGTCTTTGTACTTTAAGAGCCTGAGATGGCTAATCGCTGGATCCAGCTTCTGATATCAATAGGAAGAAAATTCATACTACTGTTTTTCTCCTCAATTTGAAACATATATATTTGTTTTGTTGAGTGTGAAAATTTGACAAGATATGAAAAATTGACCTAAATCCGACTCTAAATTTTCAGGTTTGGCCAGCTCATTTGAAAAACGAATTGGGTTTGGGTCTCCTTTTATGATATGGTTTAAATTTTTGATTGGGTTCGGGGATAACCCGAGAGTCTTCGTCTCACTGAAATACCGATGCCAACCTCTCCACTTCTCCAGCCATGACATTCCCATATAACTCAAATGGCCCAGCCCCCATACATTAGCAACCCCAAGCTTCCAAATTTTTGTTCAACTTGACTTACAAGAGAGAAAATGAGAGATGACTCAAGAGCTTTGATGAAGATATTTGTCATTTGTTCTCAATTAAAAATAATAGTAACAATTTTTGCAGAAAATATCATACATGAAATGATAATAATCCTTGATATGCTTAGTCCTTTCATAAAATTTATGCTTATTAGTAATGTGTATAGCATCATAATTGCATAATATAGAACCATAGAACGATTACTTAAAAAAAAATGAAATTCTTCTAACAAAATCTTAACCCATATAATTTTGTACAACAGTATTACAACTTATTACAATTTTGTTTCTAGTGAATAAATTACCTCGCACAAAATATAATACCCAAAAGATGTCATCAATAGATCCAACATTGTCGACCTTAGTAAATGCATCAATCTGTAAATGTGAAGTCTAGTATACAATAGCTTTTCCTATAGGCATGTTTAATGTGAGGAAATGATAAGAAAAACATCCCAATTTTTATATTTTTTACCCTGCATATGTTGACTTATGACCCCAAACAACAAAAGATACATTTGGTTTGTGTAACTGTTACAAACAGTCATTTTTTAATTAATCTTCAATAGTAAGATTGATAATCTTAGGGCATATCTTTATCGTACCATTGATTGGTTGTCCATGGAGTTGTTAGATGACCTACATCATAACATTCTAGTTTCTTCAAGGAGATCGCTGTCATATTTCACTTAATTTTTTTTGTTGTAAGTAATTTAATCAAAATAAAATATTTAAGGCACAGTAATGTTTGTTTTGGATAGTTTTCTTGCTGCTTTATGAAGTAGTTTCTTAGAATAAATTTTTTTTTTTAATTTAAAAATTTTGAACTAAAAAGTTACTTCATATAGTAGGAAAGATGTCCCAATTGAAGCCTAAATATTTGATTAAAACATATTTTAGCAAGTAATATTTTACTTTAGATAAATTGCAATTAAGCTTGTTGTTGTATGTTTGATAATGACATAATGATAGGCAACATTACTTCAAAGGATAACTTTTCCAAGAACATCACAAAATTTATCAAATCAAACACATTGATTGGACTTGAGCATATAAATGACCTCCTTGAATAGTAATATGAATTTCTTCCTCTATGCATGCACAAGATGTTGCTTCATATAGGCTATCTTATTCACAGCAACCTAAAGGAAGATGTTACTTATATCCATTTACAATATGGGCCAACCTTGATTGATGGCTGCAAAGCTTAAAATTATGATAAAGTTATGTTGCAATTAGAGATAAATCATCAAAAAATTTAGGCTATAGACTTGAATAAATCATTGGCAACTAATCAAGTTGTATACTTGTTGCGTGTTGAACATTTGCAGCGATAGAGAGATAAAGAGCATAACATCTTAAATTTGAATGAAAATTTAACATACCATATTTTTTACGTGAAAAATCTTGAAAAAGTAGAAAAAAATTATGGGGCTTGGCCTAGTGAAAATGATTCAACTAGTATTTATCATTGGTTTACAAATGATGCCTTTTCGCAAGGGAAAACATTGGCTTAATGTAGCAAATATGCTTCGTATAAAGTAAATTACATAATTGGGGTTGGAAGAAATCAATGACATGAGAGATGTCTCAAGAGAATATTGGCTTGCTCGTTTGGTTAGTAAGATCGTAGTAAGGCGACACTAGTTTGAGGGATTGTAGTGGGCGAATGACATCGTAAGGGCTGTGGTTGGTGGGAAACAAATGTTAGGGACCATAGTTGACAAGCGACGGTGGTTAGAGGGATCGTAGTCCGACGATGGAGGTTGGAGGGACCGTAGTCGGATGATTGAGGTTGAGGGGATCCTTGTCGGGTGACAAATGTCGAAAGGATTATAATTGGCGAGTGATGGAGGTCGGAGAGATTGTAGTTATTAGGCAACGATGGTCAGAGGGACTGTAGTCATGCAACAAAGGTTAGATGGATCATAGTCGGGCAACTGAGGTGGAGGGGACTGTTGTCAGTTGATAGAGGTTGGAGGGATTGTAATCAATGGGCGACGGAGGTCGAAGGGACTGTAGTCGACGGGTAACAATGATTAGACAGATCATAGTAGTTGAAAAAATTGAGATTAATGTGATCATTATCTGGTGAAAGAGATCAAAGGGACCGTAGTTAGCTGGCGACGGTGGTCAGAGGGACTGTAGTCACTATTACGTGCCATAACATTCATGACGGTGGAGAGATAAAGAGCTTAACGTCTTAGCTTTAAAAAAATATCAATCACACATACATATAAGAGATAGGGGTGTATCAATCATAGAGACACTAATTTTTTATGTGAAAAAATCCTTAAAGGGGTAAAAAAAACCCACAGAGCAGGCCCAATTAAAATGATTCCACTAGAGTTGGTCGTTGGTTTACAAATGATTCATTTCTGCAAGGGAAGGTTTTGGCCCAAGTGGAGTTCATATTGCTAGCAATGGTGAGAAGTTGATTCCACAACGATTGCCTTTCATCGAAAGAGTAGGAGGCATAGACAACCGAGGCCTCACAAACTGTTAGAGAAGTAGAGAGAATAGTGTTGTGGATGAGTTGACTGGAGGAGAACTGGGGTTTGAAGTTGACAAAGGTCGAGTTCCATTTTATCCATATGTGGCTAGGAGAAGAGAGCGTGAAATTGTCATAGGAGCCTTCGGAGGGAAAACATTGTGGGTGACAACAATCCAAGGGTCAGTGGAAGAGTTTGGCGAGATTTTAGCCTCCAGAATGAATAAGAGGTTTAAATTGTGACTACTAACAAGCTGTTTATAGCACATAACTTTATATGGGCTATTAAAATCCGCGGATGTTCCAAACATCAAGTTTGGGATGGGTCAATGACTTTGGTATGGGAGGGGGTTGCCTTTTTGGCATGTTTAGCTTTTGTGCTCTTGGAAATGTGGGAAGCTATTTGCTGAGGTTGTAGGGTTGAGGGACTATGGGTGAGGTCTTGCTGGTTAGGAGGGCAATTGGAAAGGGAGGAGATCATGATAGAGGAGGAGGTCAGGGGATTGACTATTGTGGTGTGGTTGAGTGTTGGGATAGGGGGAGGTTGGCGTGGGGTATTGGATTGGGGTTACTAGAAGCGTCTTGCACATCTGAGGCGAAAAATTTGTTATTGGTGTCTATGAGGGGAGGGTCACTGGTCAGAGAGTGTGGAGGTGGGGGTTCGGCTTGAGTTCTGGCCTCCTTAGAGGGGGAGTTAAGGTTTGGAATTTGGTGAATAGTGAGTCAGTAGTGGGGGCATTGTTAGGGGAGATAAGGGAATTGGGTGGCGGCTGAGAGGAGGTTGGGAGAGGTTGCTTTGGGATGGAATTTTTTTTTTTTTTTTTGGGGGGGGGGGGGGGGGGGGGGGGGGTTTCTTCAACACATTTATTGGTCTTTCTTTCAAAACCAAACCTTTGAACTGTCTTGTTTTTCATTAAAAATATGTCATGCTCATCCATTGTAGAGAAATATAGCATGGGGGGGGGGGGGGGGGGGGGGGGGGGGGGGGGGGGGGGGAATCGGGGCCAAACCATGGGGAAAACCCCTTGGTAGAGGGAAAAGCAGCAGGAGTAGAGGGGAGGCGGCTGACTAGGGCAAGGGAAAAATCCTAATATACAATATTCTTTTCCTCAACACATTTATTGGTCTTTCTTTCAAAACCAAACCTTTGAACTGTATTGTTTTTCATTAAAAATATGTCATGCTCATCCATTGTAGAGAAATATAGCATAAAAAGGGTGGATTTCCCATTCCTCCTTCGATAAAAAAATTATTATTATTTATTTTTTTAAGAGCCTAGACTTCTTTGTGGGGGGGGGGGGGGGGGGGGGGGGGGGGGGGGGGGGGGGGGGCAAATTTATAAGTAATTGTTGGTGTTGCCTCGAATTGACTCAACCCTTCAACACAAGAAAATGGGCCAATATCAATGAAGTACGAATGATTTCTTTGCAAAAAAAATCAAAATGATGTAATTGATTAATCATTCAATTTCTAAAAAATGTATGTTGGAGTTGCCTTGAATTTGACATGACCCATGTTTGTTCATATCCTTGATTGTCATACCGCTTCGCAGATATTTCGGGGGTCCAAGGAGGCAGCCCCCCTGGTTGGATTCGATCTGTATTGGTTGTAAGGATAGTTTGGAATTCAAATTAATAAATAAAATGATGAATTCTATTTACTATATATTTTTATATTTGGTTTATTGTTCCCTAGCAATTGACGCCCTTGAGCTTAATGGGGATCCGCCCTAAAAATAAACTTTTTTTTTTTTTTACAATTTTCAATTTTGCATTTCAAGTGGTTATCCTTGTTTAGATACAGCTTTCTTCGTGGTTTTTAGAAATTTATTTGATGAGCAGCTTTTTGACAACCAAATTTATTACAGTTTGGTCGTTAAAATATATAATTTTCTAATTAATTTCAAAAGAAATCAAATAGAGACAATTATCAGATTATAAGTTCAACTTTTCATAATGTTTATTCAATTATTTTAGAATACGAAAAGCTGAAGTTATAAATTATATATATATTTTTATCTTATACTTAAATTTTTTTCTTTTACAAATTTATATTTTATTTTAAAAATAATAAATAAATAAAAGCTTAAATTCTCCCTATGCCAGTTCCAAGCCAGAATAACAAAATTTGAGGGAATATTTAAATAAATAAATTTAAGCTGCGTTATAAAACAATTCTAACTCTGACATTGTATTATATTATCATGCATGCTAATATGACATCACATATATCATATGTTCAATTACGACCTCACATGCATTATATATAATATCATACATTATATGTGAGACATTTTATAATATCAACATGCTCATCATATCATATTGGGGTTATCATTATTTTTTGTAGTACTATGTATCATATAATATTAAGATTATTTTCATACATAACAATGTATTAACCCTATAATATCATCATGTTTATGATTATGATATGCACAATAACATTATTAAAATTATTATGTATTATCATATGCAATGTATCATATAATAAGTTCCCTTATATCAAATAAGATTGATACACAACTCACCTTGGCCTATTGGTTGAGAGCTTAGCTTCCAACTAAGAGGTATTAGATTTAAGTCTTTGTGTATATTTTATGTGTGTGAATTTATCTTAATTGACCTAAATGTAAAAAAAAAAAAAAAAAAAAAACCCATTAATAGAAAAAATCTTTTCACACTTGCTATTTATTTAATTTCATGTATACTTGTAGTAAATACCTTTTTTAGCCCCCCACCCTCGCCCGTTCTCCTTGAAAAAAAAAGAAGCCCAAGTACCTTTCCAACTCTTGTTGTTTGGTTATCAGGCTTGGAGGACAAAACGATAGGGGGCTGTAAGTGGGATTTAGTAAATCCTGTAAATTCGAATTTAGTAAATCTGAAATGTGTTAAATCCTTAAAACTATTTGGTATGCCAAATATTAAATCCTGCTAAATTCTAAGAAACTGTTTGGTAACATATTCAGGATTTATGCAGTTAGAGATTTAAATGTGAGTAAGATAATTATAAATTAAAAATTAATTTATAATTAAAAATAAAAAATAATATGTTATGAATTTAATAACATGTTAAAATTTAACAACAAATTACTCATTAATTATTATTTATATTATTAATTATATATTTAATAATATATATTTTAATTTATATTAATTAAGATAATTATAGTAATATTTAATTAGTAATTATATGATTAAGTTAAATTAGATAATTAATCTATGCACTAATTATATAATTAAATCTTTAATTAATTACTTAATTATTAATAATTGACATTATATTAATTAAGTTAATCAATAATAATTAATAACTTAGAGGCGTCTAGGGTTTGCCTTTCATCTTCTCTTTTCGTCGTTGCTGTTCGGCTTCGTTGCTTTGAGGTGTTTAGATTGCACGCGTCGCTTCTTCGGCTCCTTCGTGGCTATTCGACTTCGCTCCTTGTCCGTAGCTCGCTGGCTGTGAAGGTAACTTTCACCCTTTCGCGCGCTTCTTCAGCTAAATCCCATTAAATCCACCGAACCGAGGGATTTATTAAATCCTTCGGGATTTATGAAATCCCGGGATTTAACGCGCGCACAAAAACCGTTTGGCTGGATTTAGCGTAAATCTGACTTAAATCCCACGATAAATCCGATACCAAACAGCCCATAGGGAGTTTTAGCTCTTGATACGTATCCAACCACGAGGAGAATGGTGCTAAGAATGCCAATCGGACCATCTGAGGTTCTCTAGGGTTTTGCGTTCAGCGATGGCCGTCGGGAAAATCATCATCGTCATCGGTGCAGGTTTCTTTTTCACCGCATCTTCCTTTCGGCTTTCACCGTTATAAGCGATTGTTTATTGCTTACTAAATCAAGCTTACAAGTTGGTGAATTTCTTTTATTTCCGAATCTATGAATTGCAATGTTTTGCATATTTCCATCTCCATGCCTGTATGCCTGTTTTCGGATCAACACCTCATCTCTAGCTTTGATTGCGTTCAGATGGAGGCAACTGGGATAAATTCTTTACCATTTGCTTATTTTGATTAGCCAGAGCGAAGAAATTAATACTCTTAAAACTGAGTTAATGTTCTTAAAAATCGCTCAGGGACCTCTCAACGGAGTTTTAATATTATTTTGTGGGTCCGAGTGAATTAGTTTTATTTGGTGAAAACTAGTGGAGTAGAGCACATGTTTGGAATTTGGAAACTGAATAATGCAAATAGCAAAGATTTTGAGAAGCATTCGGGAATTTTCCGGATTATAAATGAAGTTGTTTGTCATTGACAAAAGATGCATCTGGGCATTGAATCTATACATTCCTCTGTTTTGTTTTCATTGTTTTGATGTAGATTTTGTTGTTGTCCCTTGAGATTCTTCTCTTGATTTGTTTCAACACTTTCAACTACTTGAAGTCTTTTTTATGACTTTCTTACGAACATCTGTTCCCATGAAAAAGGGTATGGTCAACCATTTACTTGCTTATTTTTTCCCACGGATTATAGCATCTCATTTAAGATGCAACCTAATTTCTTTGTTATCCTTCCTAAATTTTGTTTTTACTGTTTTTTACTCCATAAATGCTCTAATCTTTCTATCTAGTCTTCATACTTTTACAACTACTCTTTCTCTGTTTGTAGAAAGTTTCATGGTCACCTCAAGTTGTAAATGTTCGTTGTTAGTCCTCAGAGATAATGGGTAAAGGAATGGTATATGATTATGACCAAATTTTGAAACACAACTAAAATTACTGAATAAACTTCATTATTTATTTTGAGGGGTAGTATAGTTCAATTGATTGGAATGAATTCTAGGTTGAATGTACAATGTTTTCAACCTTAAGGTAGATATTGCAAGATCAAAAAGACTATAGTTGGTCTCAAACTAGTCATGCTTTTCTGTATAATATTTCATTAAGTTTTTTGTTTTTTCTTGTTTCACTTGATTCAATTATTTCAAATGAATGGTCTATATATCATGTAAAGGAAAATTAGATTTTGTTGTTGTGATACTTTCAATTTTAGGAAATTAGGTACATGAAAAACTAAGTATGCTTAGAGAATAATCAATAGGTTTGATCATATAAATACCTCTCATTAGGTGGTTATGTGACGTAGCATGCCCAACTGAAATTCATTTTACAAGATGCTTAATCAACTTATAAGGGAACACAAAAAATTATGAGATTTCTCACTTGAGGCATACTTTAATGTTGACGGTATTTCAATTGGTGCTTAAAGTTGAAAATACAATTATATTAGATCAAATTCTCAGTCCAATTGATTAAAACCATAGTGTAAATTTGTTCAAAATTAGTTTGACTCAATTCAAAATCAACTTGATATAGGAGATACATCCACAAATATGTGTATTTTTCACAAATATACACACACACATACTTATGCATATATTCATATTTATATAGCATATAATAATCTAAAGAAAAGGAGTAGAGAAATGAAGCGGATTGAAGAAGTATTTTTCCTCTATGGGACTTCTAAGGATCTTCAACTCATAAAATGCAGGAAGAAAAAATTGTCTATACATTCCCTATCCATACCCCAACACAAATATTCCCCATGATAACCAACTTTGCGACAAGGACAAAGTCCAAACTATAGGAATAAAAAGATGGTGAAGAGTTTTATTTAAAATTGCACAATACGAGACATGCCTCAATGCAATAAGAATAAAAAAATGCTTTGAGGAATACGCCTCATGTGGATTATGTGAGGCATACGTCTAACATTTTCTTAGGTACGCCTTGCCCACCTCAAGCTTTAGAATTTTTTAGTATAAATACTGTCTACTTATCATCCTAAGATGCACACATGCTAGCAAATTGAGATTGAGAGTTTGTCCTATCCATTCCTCATAGTGTAACTTTGATTTCATATATTATGCTACTTCAATTTGATTTTTGATATCCTATATTACTTTGACATATTGATTTTTTTCTTTACACACATAATTTATGCAATTTGTCATTAGATTGTTAATAGTCATTTTGTAATATATTAGTTGGTTATGATGCTAATATAGTAATTTTTATTTTCATTTTAACTTTACAAATTTTTTTTTGATTCTTAGGGTTATGCCTCAAAATGCCTTGAGGTTAAGCCCCATCTGACGGACGAAAAATGTCGCAATATCTACTTGTGCAATTTTAACTCTTAGTAGAGAGAAAGTGGTATAACAACTAGAATAGTAAAATTCATAAAAAAATAACAACTCATTAAGCAAACTAATATACTAGGTTGGGCGGGCACGAGCTTGTTCACAAGTGCTGCTGCATCATTCCCATCCTTAGAAAAGCCCATCTCTTCATTGACATTGGTTGCATCTTGGGGGAAATTTTCATAGACATCTTTGACATTGAAAGTATTTGAGAATCTTCAATATGCTCTCTAGTAGATTAGCAATGTTGGTGTTTTCATTTATTTTCCTTTTGATAGAAAATGGTCCATTTTTTTTTATCTCGCAACTTGTGGTAGGTGCTCGTAGGATAGCGTCGTTTTTTGAGGTGAATCATTGGAGTCTTGCTAGTTTTGTTTGATTGTTTGTTGCAGCTAGGTTACTTGTTCAACAAAATCATCGGCCTCATAAGTTAAAGGGTGAAGAAGTGTAGAGGAGATACTTTGATCTTTTTTGATGATATTACTCTCTTGTATTTTTCATTCTTTCTTGAGTTTAATAAAAATGAGTTTGCTAGTTAGTCATTCTATGTCTGGCTAATTATCTTATTTTGGATTGATGATATAAAGTGTATGTAAGTACTAATGAAGACTCTTGTTCTATAACTGTTAAAAGATGTTTTCAATATTATCATGCTCTTTATTTAATGCACATAGTTGTCATATATGTAGTTAAAATATAGTGTGATATATAGTCTCAACAGAGGAATGTAAGAACAACTAGAAATATTGAGATATAATATTTGGATGCCTAGACATAGGATGCCAAACGTTCTATGTTCTTAAAGAGATATTATAACTGTAGGAGGTCAGCAAATATCATTTTCACCCTACAAGCTCGACAAAGATTTAGGGATGCTTATGCTCTAAATCACATTACCTTGAAGAGTCTCATTAGGAAATATACACAATTTATACTCATCAATTCAAACCATTTTAATTAAATATTGTATCAAATATTTTACTATTTATTCAGTGATAGAATATCCAAAAATATTTTTTTTTTAAATTAGTATAACTATTGCAACTAGAGTAAACAATACTACAATAGTAATTTGTTGCACGTATGCATAATTCCTCGTAGGTTTGACATTCTACTCTATCACTTTATTACTTGATTCGGCTCGTATACTTGCGTATATTAAGTGAAATTTATTATTATTTATATCAAAGAGAAATTAAGCATTGTTTAGGTGTAATAGAGTTCTAGATTTTTATACAATTCAAAGGTTCACTCCACATCCCCCATCACAATATTTACGACATCAACGGTCTTTTTTCGAGGAATAAAATGCATCATTTTTGAGAAGCGATCAACAACAACAAATATTGAGTATTTTTTTGGTTGGTCATGTCATGGGTAACCCCTAGGATGAAATTTTATGCTTATATCTTCCTAAATGTTATTTGACATAAGAAAAATCTGTGGCCCCCCTTTCTCTATCCTCTTTTTGAAGCTAGACAAATACTGTACCTTTATACGAATTTGGTGGCACTTGTACGAGCCTAGGTCAACAAAATCTCTCAATATCTATGGTCGTTGTTGTCATGACCATGAATTACGCAAAAAGGTTTTTGGAGTTTAGAGTTGGTTACCCTTGAACAAAAATACCTGTTGAATGTGAAAGTCACCAACGTTCCTATGCTTTTTGCAAGCTTCCCACGCAGTGGCGAAGCTCCATCCAACAACAACAATAACAACAACAACAAAATCAAGCCTTTGTTCCACCACGCAGTGGCGAAGCCTCCATCCAAGGCATATAAATGCTTGACATGCTTGAACTCAACCAGCTCAATTTTTAGCGTGATAAGAAGTGTGGCCTTATGGTTTAATGCATCAGCTTCTCCATTAAAGTGTTCAGATCTATGCTTAAATGGAATGTAAATATTTGGGCAAAGAGTGCTGTCCAGCATGCATTCAAGACAGGTTTTTTTGGGAATTGATGTAGTAAAGAGCTTGGTGGTTGCTATGCAAAATAAATTATTGATATGTTTGGTAGGTTTTTCAATGTTGCAAAACTCTGTTGGTCATTCACTTTTGTTGGCATCACTACGTTTTCGCTATGGTACTTTATCGGCCGGCCTTTTTGGCTTAGGATAGCTCCAATCCCTATCATGCACACATTTATTTTATTTTAGAAAACACATTCGACAAAGTTTTGCTAAGTTAGGATGGGAGCAATGTGTTAGGAAATACTTGAGTTCGCAAGTAACCCTAAGGTAATACTTGAGTTCGCAAGCAACCTAGTCAAAATCAGCCCAAAACAGTGAGCAAAATCGCTGTCCCAGCAGTTTTACAGCAGCTCCGCAGCAGGAAATGCACCCAAACAGAGAAAAATAAGGAAAAGAAACAAGGTTTCCACTAGTAGATGCAAGAAAATAAAGAAAGATACAACGTCCTTCGATTCGAGAGGAAGAACAACTCTCCACAAGTCTCTAGCAAACCCTAGAGCCCAAGCACACAATGAGATCTTAAACTTTTCATTCAAATTCAAGATGAGGACCTAATTCCCCCCTTTCCCCCTCTTTAACTCTCATCCCCATACAAAATCCCTAAACAGCACTTCTATTCAAATTTTCCCCCCTTTCTATTCAAATTTTTCCTCCAACCCTTGAATTAACTCCATGTGGGGCCCGCCTAGAGTAAGTAAGGACCAGAGGGGACCGCCTAACACAATGCTGAGCTTGTATTTCAAGAGCCTGAAATTGGCTTTCCTATTCATCATCCCCAGCGAACTTCCCTTTTTTAAGCAATTAGTAATTGGCATTGCAGTGGTGCTGAACTTGCGAATGAATGCTGGTAGAATGTTGCCAATCCGTGAAAGCTACGCACCTCAAGGATGTTCGATGTAGTTGGCCAATCTTGCATGCAACGAACCTTTTTATTGTTTGCCACTACTAATAATAAAGCCCAAAAGCTGAACTTGAGTTATCAAATAGGAGCATTTCTTAAAGTTGACCACCAATTTATTATCTGCTAAACTTCTATGATCTACTGCAGGCATCCTTGTATTTTCTATAGACCAAAATGTCATCAAAATACATAACAGCATACTTTCTAATAAATGGATTTAATAGTTATGACATAAGCCGCATGAAAGTTCTTAGGGCATTATGAAGTTTGAAAGGCAATGTCTTTTGCTCATCTCATAGGTGGATACAAACTTGGTGGTAGCCACTCTTCAAATCAAGATTTGAGAGAATAGTTGGACTTTCCAATTTATCAACTAGAGATTCTAAGCAAGGAATGGGAAAACAGTATTTAACCGTAATCTTGTTGATATCCCAATTATCGACACACATACACCAACTTTTTTTTTTTTGAGACTAATAGTGTAGGCATCATACACGGGCTGCGTCTAGGTCAAATGAGTTATTTAGCTAGCATTTCATCAACCATACTCGACAATGCTTCATCTTCTTTAGGGCTTATATGATATTGGGAGGAGACTTGAACTTGGAATGAAGATTTAGTGTTGCACACTTCAGAAATGTGGGAGTTCAGCGGGCAGACTTGTATTGCCATGATGGCAACTGCTTAAAAAGCTCAGACACTTCGGATGGGAAGACATTGCTTGCATTGTGCAATGCATTGACTATTTACAGCAACACCAATTCTATTTTCCTTAATTCTGCACAAAATTTAGTTATTGGAACCATGAACATGGCAGCGGGAGCGACATCCATCTTGGTGTTGATGGGTAATAACACATCTTTTTATCCTTCGACCTGAAGGAATAGTTATTTTCTTTGCCTCGGTTTCATGCATCCACATCATATTGCCGTGTTTGACTAAAGAGGAGATGGCACACATGCATATCTATGACATCGCAGAGAATTCATCTTAATAAAATTTGCAATTGGAAAAGGGCACATGGCAGCCTTGTCACTTTTGCTTGCCTTGCTTAATCTATAGCCGATTTGTAAGGATGAGAATGAGCCTCAATAGAAGATGTAATCCACCTACAAGAACTTCCAACATCAAGTTTTCACACTTTTCACTGTTAATTATCATGGTACATACCTTCTTGTTGATTGTGCATCGAGTACGAAATAGAGAGTGTCATTGATTATAATTGGTTGGCTTGATTAATAAGAGCTTGTTGACAATGCACGCAATGAGCTCACCAACATCACCTTCAACAAATTCGGCATCTTCGGCCCCTACATCATCAGAAAGTTCCTGTGGTAATCCCGCTGTGCTATCTTCCCTCTGAAGATGCAATGCTTTTTGCTGAGTACATTCATTGGATTTGTATCTGATTTAATTACATTGGTAACAATGAATTCTTGAATGCTGAACCTACAGGTTATTCTTGATAGATTGGATAGGGGCCTTTTTCTGGAGCTCTATGTGGAATAGTGGCTTGTCCAGCATTGTCGAGGCCTAATGCTGCATGACCTGTCACATTTTGGCATGAAGGGAGTTGTGCGTTATCGTTAAATTGATCACTTGGTGTTTTCCTTGTTGAGGAAAAATGAGTAGATAGTTTTGTTTGACTGATTTCAGCGTTATAAGCCAGTTCATTGCCTTTAAAAGCTGCTAAAATGGATTTCAGTGATAGTTGATTTTGCAACGAGTCTTTCAGATTGCGGAGGTAAGGTGAGACTGGATGACACTCTGGTCCGTGAAGATGAACCAAGCATTCAAGCGGTAGAATTCATGTATATATTCACTAAACGACTTTTCTGGTGTTGACATTGTTGGTATTAACTATAGAGTATCTGGTCATAGCTGACTGTAAGAAATCGTTCAAGGAGTTTGAGCATTTCTTGCTACAAACAGATGGGGTGTTTTCCTTCGCACCTTCGGTATGCAGTTGTTCCCACGGTCCCACCAAGCAGCAGCTCCTCCCATAAGTTTGCGTGCTACAAGTTTGGCTTGTGTATCTTTAGGGATTTCCACATACTCAAAGAAGGATTGAATGAATTTTAACTAATTGAGTATGCTATGTCTATTGACATATGGCATATCAAATTTAAGTTTGTAATATGGAGGATCTTGAATATGTGCATCTATAAGATATTGTACGTCTGTTTGTGGTTTGCCCAGGATTCCACTTTCTCATTCATATGAACTTATGATCCACTCATCATCGAAATCGCCTAGTGGATGAATTGGAATCAGAAGTGAAGGAGTTTTTGAATCGGCCTTCTTGGCGAGCTCTCATTTGGGTCAAACGTTTTTGCAGAGGCGGAGGGCGAGTGTCATGGTTTGGAGGTCCTGGATGCTTAGGAGCAGTTTAATTTCATTACTATTGGGTTGTGAAATTTCCTCCATCTAGATTGTTAAGATCTTCTGGACTTTCATAGTGAGTCGGTCAACTTGCTGCTTTGATGAATTCATAGTTACCCCGAAGGTGCAGGATCTGGACGTTCTTTATCTCCGTTATGTTTCAGTTTCCTCTCTAGCCATTACCCATGTATGCTAAGCTCTGATATCATATAATGTAAAGAATACAAATAAAGAAATGAAGCGGGTTGAAGAAGGGTTCTTCTTCAATGAGACTTCTTAGGACCTTCAATTCATAAAATGCAGAAAGAAAAATAGTCTAAAACATTCCCCTTCCATACTCCAAAACAAATATTTCCCAGCATAACCACCTCTAGCACAAGGACAAGTTGCTAATTAAAAAAGGAATAAAAAGATAATGGAGAAAAAGGGGCATAACAACCCAACCACTATGATGCCTTGACACGAGTTAGTCTGCAAGGGCTATTGCATCTTATGAATATTATGTCTATACACATACATGATTGTATGTATGTTATTGTTACATAGTATAATTTTATAAATAAATAAATATACATAAATATAAACATAAAAAACTTGATGAGCAAATGAAAAATATTGATAACATTAATATACTTGAATCCAATCAACTCTAAAGTTGACTCAAATTGCCACTTATGCTAGCTCGCTTGAACTTAGTTTGATATCACCCCCACTTTTAATGCAAACTTCATTTTAAAATTCATACATTAAAAATAGTTGTTTTTTGTATAGTGGATGATCTCCCCTATAGAAAATTGCTTATGTTATCCCTTATCAGTTCTATGACATCTTTGTGATACTTGATTTTAAATATTTGATATTCCAATTTCTCATTTCTTTTATTTTAAACATTTATCACCATAGGATATTCATTCTTATTTTTTAATAATACATAATAAAAAGATAGTGGCTACATTGGTCGCGTCGTTCAAGTAAAGGCCAACTATATACTTTCTTTGAGCTTAGGCATTATAGAATTCAATGAGCCAATCTCAAAAGCTTCATCAGTGTCACCACCCTTTTTCTCTCTAAGGAGCACACACATGCATCAAGAAGGGCTAGATGGCCCAACATTGCCCTTCATGCCTCAAATTCTCACTTGTAACATTTAATCTCCACTGGAGAAATGAGAATATGGTAGATTTGTTGTGTTAGAAGATGCGTTATCGATTAAACTCTCAATGTGGCCAATAATGCTAGAATCTCGGGAGTTGAATAAGGAAGGGGATGATAAATATTTGGAGTTAAACATAATTTCCGAAAATGTTCAATTGAATATGTAGGCTTAGATAGTCTTAAATAGTTCGCTTGAATAAGGTCTAATTAATTTTTATTAATCCTATATCTAGTTCATTATTAATTAGGGGTTGGGTGAGCCCAACCATGGTAATATTTGGTTTATTTGGACACAAACTATATTAGGGCATGTTAGCCTAATTGCTACCCCTACCTTATGTACGGATTATTGGTTTATATAGAACCATGCATATATTGATTTTCTCTTATTGTTGTTTGATCTCTTTATGATTGCTTTTGGTTCATCATGTTTTCTCTTGAACATTTCTGCATAAAAGTTGGGTTCTTTTCCTAACCTCATCGACTAGGGATGTACATGAGTTGGGTTAGTGATAAAGTGATGCTTTAGTTTAGAAGTTTTTTGGAAGATCACAAGCAACACAATAGAACTAGTTGGAAAGTAACTAAATCACCTCACCCTCACCTAAGAATGGTATCACTCTCAGCCTCACCTAAAGAAGAGATAACAAACTTTTCATCAAACTAAGTTTGAAAGAAAGAGAATAATCTCATTTATATTTTACAACTTAGTGTCTTACAATATATGTATAACAAAGATATAAAGAGGCCCGTAAGGAGTCTAAGAAAGTAATATGCGATGCAAAGATTTTAACTTTAAATGATTTATATAATATATTAGATACTAAGGAGGGCGAAAGAAATATATATATATATATATATATATATATATATATATATATATATATATATATATATATATATATATATATATATATATATATATATATATATATATATATATATATATATATATATATATATATATATATATATATATATATATATATATATATATTAAGTTAGCTTAACAAAGAGATATGAGTAATAAGGATTTAGTTCAAGTGAAGCGTATTAATGATGAATATCAAAAAATATTTTTATTAGAAGAGGATATTCAATAAAGGTGGATGAAATATTTTGCTAAACTTTCAATGAAAATTGTAAGAATGTGATTGACTTTAGTGGCCTTAGCATGCTAAATGAAAATAATTTTTTTTTATTTTTATTGGCGTATTAGTAAAACCAAAGTTAAAGAGGCTTTAAGGAAAATGAATTATGGAAAAGTTGTTGGACCTGATGATATTCTAATCGGTGTGTAAATGCTTAGGTGATGAAGGAATTTCTTGGTTTACTAAACTTTTTAATATTAGTTTGACTACTAAAACGATGCCAGATGAGTAGAGAATGAGTGTGTTTATTCTTATTTTTAAGAATAAAGGTAATGCACAAGATTGTGCGAATTATAGAGGATTTAAGTTAATGTGTCATACTTTAAAAAAACTATGGGAAAGAGTTGTGGAGCATGAGTTGCGGCGTGACACTAATGTTTCTCAAAATCAATCTAGATTCATGCCAGGTAGGTTTACTATGGAAGCTATACATTTATTGAGAGGTTTGATGGAGAAGTATAGAGAGAATAAGGAGGATTTACATATGATTTTTATTGATTTAAAAAAGCATATGATAAAGTTCCAAGAGAAGAGCTATGGAGAGTTCTACATAAGAAAGGGGTTAATAATGCTTATATTCAATTCATTAAGGATGCGTATGCAGCAGTTATTACCTGTGTTCACACACAAGGTAGTTTGACAAAGTATTTTGCTATTTTAGTTGGATTACATCAAGGATCAGCCTTAAGCCCATATCTTTTTGCTTTAGTCATGGATGTTCTTACTAGACATTTGCAAGAGGTTGTATCCTAGTGTATGCTTTTTGCCGCTTCTTGTTGATAAGACTAGATAGAGTTGAAGGTAAACTTGAATTATGGAGGTCAACCTTAGAGTCTAAAGGCTTTCGTTTGAGTAGATCTAAAATTGAATATATGGAGTGTAATTTTAGTAACAATAAATCTAGTGGAGAGATTTTGACTTTGGGCGATCAAATTATTAATAAGAGTACTCATTTTAGATATTTTGGGTCTTCAGAGTGATGGTGAAATAGATGGGGATATTATTAGTAGAATTCAAGTTGGATGGTTGAAGTGGAGGAATGCATCGGGCTTGTTATGTGATAGAAAAGTCCCTCTCAAACTTAAGGGAATATTCTATAAGATGGTAGTGAGACCTGCAATGCTTTATGTTGTAGAATACTAGCTATTAAAAGAGAAGCATGATATTAAGTTAAGTGTTGCAGAGATGAGGATGCTCAGGTGGATGAGTGGCTTTAATCTTAGAGACAGGATACGAAATGAGCATATACGTGAAAAGGTTGGAGTAGCTCCAGTGGAAGATAAGATTAGAGAGAGTCGCCATGGATGGTTTGGTGAAAGTAAATGTATTAGATTTGACTTATGCTAAGAAAAGTAGAGGTAGACCTAAAAATACTTGATTAGAAAATATTAGAAATGACATTTTTTATTAGAATTTGATGAGAATTTGATTCTTAATAGGACACAATGGAGAAAAAATGATTCATGTAGTCGATCCCACATAGTGGGATAAAGGCTTGTTGTTGTCGTCGTCGTCGTCTTACAATATATGGTTTCATTGTTATTTATAGGACTTGCATCATGAGGAATTTTAATCATAGAATAACAAAATAAATTAATTTTTTTGAAATTATATTAAAAAAAAAAAACTTAATTACACGAGTTTATACATTTTGCCTTTTCACTTTCAACTCTTCATATTTAGAGTCTTCATGCTGTAGTTACAAATGTCTCTTTATTTCTCACATCATGCTATAATCATGGGTTCATTTCTAATTTTTTCTCTCTACTCATTTGTTGGTTCACTTTCTCTCTCATCCATATATGGATGTGAGGTCAAATAGTCAAAGAAGGTTTATTGACATGACATCCATGTCATCAAGCATGAAATTTATATAATCGGTATGAAAATTCATGCAAAAAGATAAATAATGCATTAAAATTTTCAACTTGTTTTCTCCATAAATACAAGATAAATTAGGATGATAGGTGTCTAAAAATAAGTTTTTTATTTAAGCAATGCTATAGATTATTATTATTTTCTTTTCATAGCTCTTGTGATTGCTATTGGCCTATGTGGTATAGATGTTGGTGATTTTGTATCAACTGATCTTGTTAAGCAACTTGGGCTTGACTTGGTGTATATTTACGGCCAAAGTTTTTCAAGGCAATGGGTTAAATTAAGTTGTAACATTGACGTTTTTGATAAATATAATCAATATTAAGTTAGCCTTGACTTAGCTTTTTTAGTTTGATGTTTTTGATTATTTTTAAAGAAAAATTAGTGAATGCTTTCATATTTGTGGCCAATTTAAGAGCAGTAGAGGAGCATATTTGCATATTTGTAATATATATTTAATATATGTTAAAATAAAAAAAGTCATAATCTTATTCATTTACTCTATTCTTCTATCCCATCACGCTTAAAAAACTCGCATAAGTCTTCATGTAGCTGTTTGATTGCAATACTTTCTCATCACGTTGAATAATGTACATGAGTACTTAAATTTGAATTTCTCAATTGTACTAGGAATGGCACGCACAATGCTTACATGTTGAGCTTTGCCTACAAGTTTCCCTTATTGTGCTAAGAAAAACGTGCATAGATTTTGCTTGTCATGCCAAACTCGTTGTAATCGGGATTTTGAGAGTTTGGGAGTTTGTACCTGCGCACATAGGATGATGGCGACATTTACGAGGTGAGATGAATTTGCGTGGACGAAATGACATTTTTTGTTGAAATATCTTCTTTTATGAATTTTCTTTTCTTTTTGTTTTTTAATTTTTTCGTCTTTTTTCATTTTTAGTTACGGTTTCTTTCTTTTCCTCATCTATTTTTTGCTTGTTTTTTGTAAGTGTGAAGGAGAGAGAGAGAGAGAGAGAGAGAGAGAGAGAGAGAGAGAGAGAGAGAGAGAGAGAGAGAGAGAGAGAGAGAGAGAGGAGAGAGAAAATGAGAGGGATGGATATAATTCGAGAGAGAAAGAGGAAGTTTGGGAGCTAGAGAGAGGAAGTTAGAGAGAGAGAGAAAGGGAGAGAGGGAAATAGAGTGAGCTTGAGAGGTATGGAGGAGATAGAGAGAGAGAGGTGAGGGCTTCTCTGCTTAGAGAGAGAAAGAGGGAGGAGGAAGAGTAAAAGCTAGAGGGAGAGAGTGAGGTGAGGAATGGAAAGAAAGAGAGTTAGAGAGAGGTGGTTGCTTGTGGTTTGCTGGCATGAGGGAGAGGAGGGGTGAGGGTTTGGAGACGTTGGGAGAGAGGTTGCCAGAGTTGATTGTTGTGGTGTTCAAAGTTGGGGGTGTTCAGTGGGTTGAGTTCATTGGTGATGAGAGAACTCGTCGGAGGTTAGCAAGGTTCTGGTTGGAGCGGGAGATGGAGAAGGGGCTATCTATTAGCAGGGTTTATGGGAAATCTGCAGAGCTCAATAGCTCTTATTCACGCTGTAATGGTCTCGTTGATGTGTCTCAGTGAGCCTAGCCGCAGTTTTTTTGCTGACTGAGATGTTGAGGTGCGAGGGAGTCATGTGAGAAGTTAAAAGGGTTAAACTTTTGTCTGACAACTCTAATCGATAGAAATTGTGTTGTACAACTTCTGGCCATGATATTTTGTCTCTTTCTCTCCAAACATATTTCTATTTCGAAGCTTGTTGGTACATCTTCTGGTCTTTTTTGTGCAAATGCCCAATATCTCATTTTTGTAGTCCATTTGTGCTTTGCAGTTTTGTATTTCTGGTGTGGATAATTATTTCATTTGTTGAAATGCATATTATTTTGAAAGATGCTCAAACCTTTACTTAATTCTTTATCACTGCTTATTGGACAAGTTTTGATTTTCTCATGGAGCCTTGCTCTGTAACTTTGTGCTTTTTCTTTAGATAGCTATCTATTGCATTGTAATTCTGGTGTTGCGAGTTTAATTCGGGCTGCTTATTTACAGGCATAATTGGGTCAGTTTTGTCAAAGGAAGGGGGCTTATCAGATGCCACGAACTTCTTTTCTAGTGCTTTGAAGGTATTATTATTGTCAAGATTCCTTTTTAGAAAATATATAAATTCTATGAGGCAAAGCCTGCTTTGCTACTAATGAATATATTTAACATGCAATGTACTTATGTACATCAAATTATGCTTTTTTGATGATTCATTTGTTTTACAGATTGTCACGAAGCATCTGCAGCAAGATAAAGATGGTTCTCGATCTACTCCCAAACCAAAGACTGACACTCTTCTAGCTCAGGTACAGAAAAGAAATGAAAATTTCCATAAAGTCTTATTTTACATATATGTGGTAGACTTGTCACGGGTGTATTTCTTTTTTTTTTTTTCTGTTAGTGTATTAGATTGATATAGTTCAAACACCTTGCTATATACAATGGAACCTTCTATGGCTAAACTCCTTAATATAGAATTTACATAATTTCATCGCACTTTCTAACTGTAATAAATCAATTCACTTGCTGTTTGAATTAAGTAATGATGAGATCGCCAATTTACTAATTCTTGCATAAGGCTAATCCTTAGTTCATACAAAGTGACATTAATATTCATCCAAACTTTAATCATATATTAGTTTGATAAATATGCATATTGTATGTTTTATGCGGAAATAGACATGCATATCCATTTACTTGTTGATAAAAAAAAGAGTCACCGATTTATGAATTGATGCATAAATTTGCACTAATATCATAGCTGCACATGTAAACTTGATCAAGAAATTAACGTCTTATATTTACCCACACTAAAAGTAACTTATTCCTTATAATTTTTAAAAAAACTTTCTAGATGTATTTTATGCATGCTAACAAATTTTCATTTGATTTGAGTACTACTGCACTATGAAAATTTATGATTCATCTACCTTGCTATATAGGCCATATGTTAGGTTGCCACTTTGATATGCTTGACGCATGATGAAATCATATTGAAATTTCATGAAACTTGATATTATACTTATTTATATGATGAAGTTTAAGGAGAAAGATCTTGATTTGCCACTTGGATCTTGCATTTTTGAAAAATATGGGAACATAAAGTTGAGTGAAAAATGTCTCTTTTATTCTAAAAGGATAGTTGTTTATCCATGTATCAAGTAATTTTAGGAATAAAAGGAGAGATCAATTGTGTTCTTATCCTATTATTCTATTTCCTAATTTTTAGAAAAGAATTATTCTCTTATGATTTTGTTTCTCAAATATTAGAAAATAATTAAGCTAGTTAGTTATTTCCCTTATTAGACATTTTTTTTGTATAGATATGTAGATGTAGTACTGGTTTTCAACAAGACAACAACATCAAAGTCTTTTTCCCACTACGTGGGGTCGGCTACATGAATCCTTTTTCTCCATTGTCTGGTTAAGAGTCAATTCTCATTTAGATCTAATAAAGAAATGTTATTTCTAATATTTTCTAACAAAGTCTTTTCATGTCTACCTCTACCTTTCATAACATATGTTAAATTTTTAATACTTTACAATCCTTGTATCCTTCTTGATGCTTATTGAATGCTACTATAACAGTTAAAATTGTATTTGTAATTTTTTGTTTGACTGCAGGTTAGTAGTCTTCGAAAAGAGCTGCAACTTTTGGCATCTTCTAGATCAGTTACAATAGTAACTAGTACCAGAACAGGTTGATACTCTTCCTGCTTATATTTCAGCATGAACTGAAAAAAAAATGAAGAATTTAAGTTTTACTAGTTTTGGTCGTCTATTTAGTGCATTGTCTCTAATGTTGACACAGAAATGTGCTTGTACTTTCTTATTTTGCTGGATTTTTCCAGCTTTTTAGAGTCTGCACATAGTCTTTGATCTCACTCAGAAGTTTGTAATAGTCTTATTGATTTACTTCTATGTCAAATTTTTTATTTATTTACACTGGTTTCTATTACTATTCATGTTAAATGTTGGAGTTCGGTTGGTTGGAACTCAAACAAGTGCAATTACTACTAATGATGATGAGAAGAAATGGCGAGTAGAAACAAGAGCAGCTATTTTTTTTTTCTGGTAATTTTATTATTTATTGAAGGTTGAGGAGAGGTGAAAGTATGTCCAGAACATATGGAGAGACTTTCTGGGCCGTGTTGAAATTTACCGGCTTGATTATTTTTGACTAGTTTGAATTTTCTTATCTGCTTTTTTTGTTACTTTATATGAAATCAGTTCGGATGAAGTAGTGAATTTTCATACTCTCTAGCGCGTTATCTAGCTAATCTTTTAATAGTTTACAGACGGAATTTCTCACACATTCCACGCAAAAAGTGAATTATGGAGTCCAAAGTTTTCTTAGTTAGCCTTTCTTGCTAAATTTATTAATTTCACATATTATTGGCACTTGTTTGTGGAATACAAATCTAACCACTCCTGTGTGAACAAGTTTTGTAAGAATGTATGTGTGGCAATTTCAAAGTTATAAGAAAATGTTATCTTCACATCTTTCCTACAAATCAAGTATGCAAGACTCTAAAATTTTGAATGCATTGGAGTATTCTAACTCAATATTTTGAATACATATGATAGGCATTTATGCGAAAATGCTAATCAAACCTCCCAAACTAAAAAGGTTCATATTGGTTTTATCTAATATTTCTTAAAATGAATTTTCCAATAATATAGTGTTAAGATTGTTTCTTAGACTATGTATTCCGTACAATTTCAGCAGGTTTTTTCATTGTTCTCTTAAGACAGCTTGCTTAAGCTGATAATTTCGCCCATAAAGATGAATGTGCACAACCACTATAAAGCTGCTAGTTGATTTGAGAAACAAACTTCAGCAATCTATTTTAAAATATAATTAACAAATTTGTCTTTTTTTTCCTATACATGAGAATACCTTTTTTTCTTGTACCAAAATGGTTCGTTTTTTTAGGCACATCCAATCTTTTCTAGCTACAATTGATTTTTTTGCCTTCTAATTACAACAGTCTGAATTTCTGACTACAGGTTTCCCTGTTGTGGCTTACTATTGTTTTGCAGGTTCTCGTGCTTATGGGGTCACAATTGTCGTAGTTGTTGGGTGTTTGGGATATGGATATGCGTGGTGGAAGGTGACCTTCTCTCTCTCTAATAATAATTGATCTGATCAAGACATTCGTCAAATTTATTAAAAATGGGTTCAATCTTTGATTTGATAGGCCCTAAAAATTTCTCTTTTTAATCAGTCAGTCTTTTCCTCTCTTAATTTTCTTTTTCTTCATAAAAGAGCCATCAAATTCCATGCTAACTTGTTCATAATCCCCAACAATAAACAAAAATTGATTTTTTCCTACTCTTGATACCTTTTTGGGTTGGATAAATTTATTTTTAACATCAATATAAAACATACAAGGAATCAAGTGTCCTAGTTTCAGTTATGTCTATGTTAGGTCTCAAATATTTTATATTGCTAAGGAACTTTATTTTATGTCATTGCTGAAAAATCATAACATTTCCTTTTAATCACTTTTCAATTTGATAGTTTCTTAACTCAATTAAAAAATTATATTGATATTGATGTTGCTTGGCCTGTGCAATCTTTGACGCAATTAACTGCTCACTAGTTATTCTTTCTATTTTGTTTTCTTATTCTACTATTTGTTGCGGAAATATTGATACTCAATTACTTATTATTAACTTTTTAGGGCTGGAAGCTTTCCGATATGATGTTTGCTTCAAGACGTGGTTTCTCTGATGCGTGTTCCTCTGTAGGAAAGCAGTTTGAGTTTGTTTCTTCGTCAATTACAGTATGTTTCATCAAAGCTCTGCTTTTTTATTATTTTTAAATGAATGGAATTCTTATAAAAGGGCTGAATTCTCTTTTCTCTTTTTCTTCCAATTAATAGGTTAGATTTCTGTACCTTAATAGTCTCTCAATGACAGTAGAATATATGTTGAATTTTTCTCCTTCTAGGAATGTAATATCTGTTCTCCGCCTAATTAAATTTTGATGTTAAGACATTCAAATGCAAAATTGAGTTCATTCATTCTCTTTAGCATCATTAAAACTTGTGATATGCATGATTTCAAAAGTTTAAAAGATTCTTTGACCATCAATATGATGCATCAAAGTTCTTATAATGTATGATTGCAATTGCATGCGAAGATAATTATGATTTCACTGTGTTTGCTTTTTAGTGACTTGGAGTTAAATACATTAGTTGTTGATCATAAATAGATTTTGTTTGATGGTTTTAATTGGTGAAATACATGGGTAAAATTAAACTTTTAAGAGGGTGTTTGTATGTTGTCCCTGTTTTTCTCACATGCTTGATGTTAGTTAAACTATTATAAATGATGAAACTTGATCCACAAATAATTTTCATGTTGATCAAATTAAAAGTGTGATATTGAGTTTGAAAAATGCGTAAGATGGTAAATATAAAAATAAAATTCAGAGAAGAATGGTCATTTTTTGAGTTGTGATATGTTGAGACATGGGAAATTGTTGTATATAGCCAAATTTTTTAACATTTCTTTGAGCTTTTTACTCTTAATACAAAAACTTTCTGTCCAAAGGTTTTTATAGTATTTTTCGTATTTATTTGAAAGCTAGAAATGATATTTGATTGAACTGCTAAAAAATTAACTGAAAAACATCAAAGAAATTTACTTGAAAAACAGTAATTACACCTAACTATAATATATTATTGGATGCAAACTATTGGACTGGTTTAAATGTTATCAGGACCTACAAATATTTTTTGGATTGCAAATTATCACCAATTTTGTAGACAAGTTAGCATTTATGAAGACCCTTTGATTCATTTTCTTGTATTTTCTTTTTATTGTATCGTCTTTTTTTTTTCAATTTATTTTCTAGTTGGAGTCTATCATAGGGTTATAAACAAGGGAATTTATGGTGAGGAACATGTTATTTGATGATGAATGAGAATGTATTTCACCCAACAGCTAAAATCTTTGTTCATCAATTGAGATATCAGCTACACTTGGTAATGATGAGGGAACCTTTAGTCTAACTACGATGGGATACTAGTTTGTGTGACTAAAGAAAATTTACCCCTTCTTATCATAATCTTTTTTCTCAGACTATATTTTATCAAATTTGGTATAAGAACAAGTTGTTGCTTTGGAAAAAGCCATACCTGATTCTAGCTTTCTTTATGCGATTCTAAAATAGCGTTAGGTGGAGGATTTTGTGTTAATTGGTCTAATACTAGATGCCCCATTGCTTCCTATTTATGCAAATAGGCTTTTCTTCATTTGCTTGTTTTAGTAGGGCGGCCATCTTAATCTCTAGTTTTTGCTTTGTCAAGTTTGGTTTCTAGAGTTGTAAGTCTTTTATCATTATCAATTATGCTGTTAATTATATGCTCTTTAAATTGATTATTTTTTATTGGGTATTCATCAAAATTATTTTGGATATGAACCGGGGTTAATGATATGATTGCAAATAATAATGACGTAGAATGCAAATACAATCTACATGATATTTAGACGATATGCAACCTAATTTATTTGAAATTGTTATTAGCAAATATCAATGAGAAATAATCAATTTTCTAATGTTATAAACATCATGTTAATTCCGTTATATATTTAAAAATTTACTCGGTTGAAGATCATGTAGTGCCGAGTAGGGCAGTGTTTGTTGAAGTACTTAAATACCTTGTATGTAATTCTCACCAAACCCAATCATTTACCAAACAATGCTAGGCTAATTTGATTGGAGATAAACTAATCAGTTCAGGAAAAGTTATATGATTTCTCACAAATATGCAATTTATCCTAATATTAACATAGATTCTACCTGATTGTAATAGAGTTGAGTGCTATAAACCGTGATTTCCTTGCAAGTAGAACATCTCTCTAATGTTGCGGAGACTGTAGAGATTGATGGGGGTGGCTGTTGATGGATTTGAGTGTCAATCAATATAATCAGGGAGGATGACGAGGCGGCGCGGTATTGTTGATGGGTTGCGTCCAGTATGGAAGGAGTATGTTGGAGGAGGAGGTTGCATGCAATTAAATCATGATCCACTGCCACAAAGTTAGATCACCGGTTGTTGTAGGCAAGAGGTATAGAGGATGTCGTGATAGCAAGCCGGGAGGAGATGTTTGGGTGGGGCATGTTGGGGGTTAGGGTGATCACACATGGAAGACACAGTCATGTGATTAGGTCTCTAGTACTTGTATGCCCACATAACGGACATCTATGGCACTTGGGCACAACATATAACTATATGTAGGAAATAATGCGTTTGAGGAATCGACAGGAGCGCACATGAATGTTGCAACAATTCATGCAAATGTGAGGGATTTTTTATTTGATGATCCCATATACAAAAATTTAATGGACAAAGAGAAGAATAGAAAACTTCACACATAATTGGAGTTATTTGCACACAATTTTATCATAGGAAGCAGTTATTCTGCCATAAATAATTCTATGCATTCACTAATAATATATGTTCATCATGGAGCTCTGTTTAAAGAAATAGGGTTTACAAGGATAAGGGCACATATTTAAATACAATCTAATCTTATCTACCCCAAGAAATTTTAAGTTTAATCATATTCTAAGTCAAAGAAGATAGCACCTAATAAAATAATAAAAATAAAATTCATCCATATACCTAAATAGGCCTAAAATGCTAAAAATTGACCCATTAAGATATTTTTCTTATCTTGGCTTGACTTCTAGTAAATTTTGTGACACATTTTGGCTTTTCTGAAGGTACTACATCATTTTGATATGTAGTTCTCAGATAAACTTGGCTTTGTGATATTGATGCTCCTTATCTATTAGAGGTTGAGTGCTTTTTTCTGATGCGAAATATTAGAAATTAACAACAGCATAATATCATCAAACTGGCCGAAACTTGGTGTTGAAACTCAAACCATAGCCAACTCATTGGAGACTCTTCTAGTAGAATGATTAGCATTGACGTGGGTCCCTTTTTTTTTTCTTATCACAATTTTTTTTTTCATCTATTTATATGTTAGAGTCTTAAGTAGGATACTTTCCAATGTGTTATATGAACGTAGATGTTTCAGTAAAATTATTTAGTCATCATTTGCAACTGACTAGCTTATTGCTAACTTATTATGCAAGTTAGATTATTGATTCTGTGTTTGCGTTCTACTTTATTTTAGTACTTATTTTCCACCATTTCTTGTCAAAATTTTCATTCTGCAAAGCATCATTTTTCTTTTGAGAATTGATCTGCTGATATAATTTTACTGGAGTTTTAAATGATTCTTGAGTTGCATTGTGCTTTATCTGGCACTTCTATCCCAGATCACCTTATTTTGATAGTTTTACAGTCTGCCAAGCGTCATTTATCTTCAAAGATTGACGTAGTTGATAATCGATTAGATGAGATGAAAGAACTTAATGCAGCCACCAAAAATGAGGTATGAGTCTTCTTTTTAACCGTTTGAATGAAGTATGCCCCAAACATTTCTTTAATGAATGTTTTGCTTAAATTAACTCGTGGATTGATAGGTTATGCTATTGCATGGTGACACAAGTCTAGTTCATTTAGATGTTGAATCTGTTACTAGTGCTGTCAGGAATCTGGTGACTCCATAACTTGTCTCTGAATCTAATTTTTAAGAATATATGCTAATTATTGGTCTCTGATGCCACCAGGAGTCAAAGATGGATCTGATAGATGATGGCCAGGTATTGTTTATTGTCATATTCTTCACTTGTTGGTTTTGTGAAGCGAATTGTACGCCTCTAGTTTCAACATTCACGACACATGACAAACTTTTGATGTTCCTTCCAGAATTTTGCAGGCAGGGGATTATATGCACTTTGTAAGTTGGCTGAAGGATGTCAGCTTAAAATGAATAAGAAAACTTTTCAGGTCTGAAAAGTTTTAACCATTTATTTGCTAAATTGCTCTATCGATTAGTATTTATGTGACTTAAAGTTCTGAGCTCATCATTGTTCTCTGCTTTGTTTTTGGAATTTGCTTTGTCAATGCTTTTAACATCACTGGCTTAATTAATTGATGGCTTTGATTGAAAACTCTCGCAATCCTAATGGACTCTGTTCTCTGTATTGTTTTTTGGTCTGGGATCTGTTACTAATAATTTCTTGATTAAATCGGGTCACGCAAGCCTTAAGGGACTCACTCTCACACTCTCTCTTTGTCAAGTAGAGGAGAGTGTCTGATAACTCTTTTTTAGATTTTGGTTGCTCGAGAGAATTAGAAGCTGCTTCCTAATTTTTGCATGAGGTGATTTTTTATTAGAGAAATTTTGAGAACATTCAAGGATAACATCCTTCAATTTGGCAAGGAGGATTCTGCACTTGATCACATGAAGACCAAGGGAAGGGCTATCATGACCTCGCCATGAAATGGAGGATTCTGCACAAGATGGTATAGAATGGGACCCATTTATGGTTTGTCTACTCTTGGCCTATCGGCTTAGTTATCTGACGCTCAATGTATATCTATAACTCTTTGATGTCACTGATATCAAGCTCCACATGTGGGTGTATTTCAGTGCTTATCAGGCGTTCCTTCCCATGGGTCAAGCATGAGATTGGCCATCGTTCTCATCACGATATCGACCTTTGTGGTCAGTTCTATGAATTGAGCTTGAGTCACAAACTTGATAAAAATTCAATTCTCGCTATTCATTCCTGTTGATGACTTTTTTCTTGTTGGTTTCAGAGATCACCTTATCATAGTCAACAGTTCCTACCTTTTTCAAAAAGTTATACTTTATTTTTGAAGGTAAATATGGTTGGAGAACAGAAGGTTATGCCAATTTGGGGATGGCCATCAGGATATCTTACCTGAATGGAGGAGCTTAGGATTAATTTTTTGACAAACTAGATTCTTCTTATGGCACCATCAGTTTTCTAGAGATGTAGGACAAAGGGGGGAGAGGAAAATCTTGTCACCTTCCTTGAGGCTCTTCTCAGCCTAAATGTTGCCATCTTCTTCGCACCATACGCTTGTTATTAAGCAGCCTAAACCGGCCCAGGAGGGGCCAGTTTGGACTTACAGGAGTCCTCTTAAACCCATTACTTAAGTGGGGTCCCACCTCCTTGGGCGGCAACTAGAGAGAGAGGAGGGGGCGGTTCATGCAAGAGAGGAATTTGAAATAAAATTATATTAGGAAGCTTTTGATTAGGAAGGATGTATTTAAAGAGGACGAGAGGCTAGGGTTAGGGCATGTTTGTATTGTTTGTTCTTTTGGAGAGTTCCTTGACATTTTGGGCTTTAGATCTTCAATCTAGAGATTGGGAGAGACGATCCTCCTCTCGAATTGAGGATCAATTGTATATTGCTTTGAGTTTTGCTTTGTTTTGTTTCCACTATCGCAATCTATCGTTTCTAGTTTGATTTGTCCACGTTTCTTGTTTCTTCTCGCTGTTTTGACCCAATTATTGCTAGGGTTGCTTGCGAACTCAAGTAAATCCATTAGGATTACTTGCGAACTCAACTATTTCCTATCAAATTGCCAAGGATGTGTTTGCAGTCATGCTGCACCATTGTTCTTTTACAGGAATTTTTGTTAACAATGGCAAAATAAAGAAGACTGAGGTAGGGAGAAAATTGGAGAGCAACTAGCATTTTTTTATTTTTTAGAAAGAGAGAACGAAAGCATGTGCAAACCGAAAGCTTGCTTTTTTGCATACTTTCTCTAAGCTTCTTAGGCATGTTTCTCGCTTAGCTGATGATTATCAATTACGCCTTCATTTTTTCTGGTTAGATTTGAGTTGATGAGTAAGCCGAGTCTCACAAGAAAATTTTGGTGTTTTTTTAAGAAAACCTGAACCTAACCCAAAAATTATTTGGGTTATTTTTTTGGTTGACGAAGACTCGATTATTTGGGTCTAATTTTTGTTAGGTTATCTAGCTAGGTCTGAAGTTGGCACCTTTATAATTACCTTTAAAATCACTTTAGAAAGTAACTAATGAACTATTTGGTCACCACCAAAATGCTATTTAGCGATATGCTGAAATTAGTTTTTGTTATTTTAAGGATGCATATAATGTCCTAATTGAACACCTTGCAACAAAATTCTCCAGAACAATGACAAGGTTTTGAATCAAAATAAATATATAGAATATTTGCCTCGATTAAGTAGTACATAAAACTAAGTTGTTGAAATTAATTCAAAATATGGCCTTCCAGGAGTCCGCTTCCAGTTCACGGCAAGCCATCCAGCAACCACAAACTTTGGGCGCTTCAAGAGTAAGCCTAGAGCTCCATTTTATGTCACTTCACCCTGCATACATTGGCACACACAAATGATGAATTATTCTGTGCGGATGCGGAACACCGTCCAAAACCCAATAAAAATGCTTCACGTCACCCTTATTCGGTACCGTGCCTCGGTACTGCTTGGTACTGGATGACATGGCTGCACCTGATTGACCTTTGGACGGTAAGCTGTCTCCGGTCTCGGCACAGAATAATCTCTCTCACACACACACTCTCTCTCTCTCTCACACACACACACACACTATTTCCCCATCTAAATGGTCATCTTGCATCAATATTCTCTTATGCAGACAAGCTCCCTGCCACCTTTATCCTTGGAATCACCCTCACCCTCTTCAACCGAGTCTCCTAAGGTTGGGATTCTGCATATGGATTGAATTTCTTTTGCTGAATGGCTCTAGTTGCTGGCTACAATACATCTAATTAGTAATTTATCTTTACTTTTCCAGGTTCTTCGCCCATCAATAACCATATCAGCTGGGGGCCTGAAGGTTAGAGCCTTCTACCAAACACAATCTTCCTGATTAATTTGAAATCTATCCATGCTTTCTCTTGTTTGCGGAGTTATTTTTATATTTATAAATATTTTTTTTTTTCTGCATGTTTCAGGAGCTACAGGAAGTGTCTAATCCTATACGGTTAGGGAACCCAAGAACAAGTCCAAGAATTCCTTCAAAGGCAGCAAATTCTCCTTCTGAACCAAACAGTGCAGCTTCCTCATCAGGCCGTTCTGTTTGGAAGCTACCTGGTATTACTGCTCTAACTAGAAGCTGGAGCAATGCAGGCTGATGCAGCTTCTAGCTTTATTAAGAATGATAACTTCTTCTTTTCTTTTATTTACATAACCAATTTATAGTTCCTTCGAGGAAAGTTGCTCTAAATTTGTTATTATCATCTGAGCACAGTTTTTGTAAGTTTCAACCATATTCTATTCATGTATAGGGTATTCTGTGCGGATGTAACGCCGACCATAAACCAATTTGAATGTGTCATGTTACCTATGTGCTCGGTACTGCGGTTAGGTATTGCTCAGTACCGCTGCTTGGTACCAATGACGTGGCGTGTTTTGGTTGATCTCCGAGTAGCGTTATGCGTTTGATTTAAACAGAATAATTTCTTCGATGTTAGGCGGTATTAATGGAATTAAAAAATAACGATAAATTTTTGTCCGAGGAAGCGGGTTGGATATATGAATTTTTTTTTATTATGTTCTATTAAGAGTGAAATTCTCATTTAAATCTAATTAATTTATCAAATTCTTTTTTTTTTTTTTTTGTTAGGCTGTGCCTGACTTGTTTGGTTGCCTACCGTTTGGGATTTTGTTTAGGTAATGCTGTTGGGTGTTGTTTAGGTAATGCAAATATGAGATAGTTACATGTCTTTAAAAGGACAAATTATTTGGAAAATATAAATGTGTTTTAATAAATACTATTTCTCCAAATATCAGTTTAAAATAAGAGAAAATTACATGTTTTCACGTAAGTGCTCAAATTTTTGATAGCGGAAGAACACAACAATATTTTTCACTCATTTTTTTTTCTCAATCAAATGAATTTTTGTTTCTATTCCTTAAAATTTTGGTTTTCTTTTCGTTTTCTGGAAATAATCAAATCAAATGTTAGAGTTAAAGTTTTAATGAGATTAATTTATGAAAAAAAATAGTTGAATATTAAATGCTAATAATTTTAATGAGTGTTTAAATGAGCTTAAAATTTCTAAATTTAATGTTATTAAGGCATTTAAATATCTAAATGAATATTTAAAATTGAGGGATCATTATTGGCGGCGTTTTGAGAATTTTGACTTGTTATTATAATGCCATTTTTTAAATAATAAATAAGTTTTTATTAATCACATGAGAGGACCCTAAGCTGAGTTTGGAGAGAGTTTTTATTCTAAAAATGCAACTTTCAAGATAATTTTACTGTTAGTAGAACGTGTCAACACGGGTTGTAGTGGGAATATCAAATAAAATAATGAGAAAAACTTTATCTCATATATAGGCTTGATTTGGGAGAGTTATTTTTAATGTTTTTTAAAATAATTTTTAGTATAATAGATAATTAATTTAAGAAATAGTAAGAAAATAATAGCAAATGAAATCATTAATTTCAGGTCACGGGTCGGGTTCGGGTCTAACCCGGAATTGACCGGCACTATTCGGGTTCGGGTCAATCCGACCCGTTTTCACAAACGGGTCATTTTTTCGGACCCGCACCCGACCCGCTTCGGGTTTGGGTAAACCCGACCCGACCCGCTTCGTTTGGTTTTCGAGTAATATAGGATATATGAAGTTGTTATGAAAAAATAATTTTTCAAAAAATTACTATAAATATTATAAATATGTATTTTTTATAAAAAAATTGGATCGTTATTTTCTTTCCGCTACCGCACAATAATAAACCTAAAAGTAAAAAAATGGTCCTTCACTATAATTTTTTTTAAAAAATAATAATTAAAAATAATGATAAAATTGTAGCATGTTTACGATATGAAAAATAAAATAAGGAGAAATTTATTTCAAATAAACTTTAACAAATTTTTATTTGTAAAATGTATTATTTAGCAAGTATATTTGCGATTCAGCGATCAAGACTACCTTGTTAAATAAGCTGTTTGGTTTGCACTTTATATAGATCATAAAAATTATAATTAATATTAATTTGGCAAGAAAGAAAATTATATCTGGAAAGAGAGGAACGGTAGAAGGTTTGGAAAAATTTTTAACTGCCATACTACATTGATTTATAATGTTAGAAGGAACATTTCTGAGAAAAATGCAAAATGGGAGAATACTTTGGAATATTTGGAATTATTGTAAGTTGGTGGGTTGCTGCAATGCTGGATCTGTTTCTTTCTATGCCCAGTCGCTGCGATCATCTGCATAAGTCTTACCTGGACAATGATGAAGCTCCGTTTTTGTTCCCTTGGACGGTCTTTGGGCAACCAGGGAATACTGGATATTTCGTGCCTTAATATGTATTATTTGAGTCCAGGTTTTTATAGGCTAGGGAGCTCTTTTTTGGTGGGATTCGTTCTACATACATTACAGCCGGTTTGTCTTTATGGTTGTTTGACTCACTTGCTGAGTGATTTACTTTTGTTATTTCTTTGCAATTTGTTATTTCTTTCTGCAGCTATGGTTGATAGTTTGTAATATGTTTTACATTTGTTATGCAGCTTTTTTATGCTGATAAGGTTTTGTTGTCTGTTACTGGTATGTTGTGGTAGCAGTCAATCTCTTTTCTATATTCATTTTGATTGAATGAAATGGGCTTAGACCCCAATTTTTCCCAAAAAAAAAAAAAAAAAAATTAATATTAATTTGGCAAGAAAGAAAATTATATGAGAGTATATTGGTATCAATAATATAATATAGTATAGTGTTCAAATTTCGACAAGATCTGAGTGAATCAGTTTTGTTGGCCCTCTCAATCATTCCTGATGGATCTTAACGACACTTTTGCCCAAGTGCCTAGGCAGATCTTGTTAATGGATCCAATTCTAACCATCAGCAAGGTATCCATGAGTGCTCTTTGGACAGATCAACAAATCTTCGATAACTTTTTCTGTTACTATTTTATCAGAGGACAATAATACCGAAAAGATGTTTGACAAGGTTGACAGGCATGATGATCGCTTTTCTACGTAGAGCTACATCAGGTAGCCTATAATATGTCACCACGTGCACTTACTCTTTACCGCGCGGCCCGACGACCCGACCCGGAACGGACCCGGGTGTTTGCGTAGCTCGGTATTGCTAGGTATTGGTCGATTTTGCTCGGTATTGCTAATAAGTGAATTTTTTTGGGAGAGAAGAGAGGAGGTGGTTATTAAAGAAGGAAAGTGTCAATCATATTCATTAATTTATCCTTTATCTCTATTAAATGACAAACTCATATATATTTCTTGAAAAAAATTTAAAATTATTAGATTTTATATTTTATATTTAAATATTAAAAATTTAAATTAATTATTTCTTTATGAGTAGACTCTTGTATTCTCTTAAATGTGCTTCTGAGTTAGCTATCTTCTTGAATTCTTATTTAAGCTCTTGTAATTGAACTTTTGGCTTCATTTTTTTTTAATCCAATTGATGTCCTACATTACTTAAAAGAAAATCAAAGTTCTTCTGAAGATTATATGATAATGAGTCTTTCTTTATTAGAGGTGCTCTAATTCCTATGGCTCTCTTTGAACAATACAATACAACAATGACCAATGCAAGTTGATTCCTGTTTTCAACTGGAAAAATTATTAGGTGCGGAGTGTGCACCGTCCGCACAAGCACTTGGTACCTAGCGATACCCAACGGTACCCAGCGGTACCGAGTGCCGGTACCTAGCTGGATAATGAATATAATGCTTGTGTGGACAGTTCTCCCCGTCCGCACTCCGCACCTAATAATCTCTCCTTCGACCGGCAATTATCCCAACATTTGAATTAAAATTTTTCTTTAAAACAATAAATCACAAATATCTAAAAAAAAAAAAAAAAAAAATTTGTAAAGCTATTTGACGACATATATTTTCACAACTTTTGGTAAAAAAGTTTTTGTTAAACGGATGAATGACGCGCGAATTAATAACATACTATTTTGAGAAGGCGAGCACTGTGCATAAATAGGAAGGGAAAGGGTAACCTTTCGTTAGTTCGTAGCTTAGGTAATGGCAATCGAAGGGCCAAATGCAACAGCACGTTGCAACCCATGTGGCACTGTCAGGTAAAGTACTACATGCCATTTATTAATTTTATTTTAAATTTATTTTTTAATAAATAAATCATAAATTATATAATTCAAATGAAATCTTAATTTAAAAATAAAACAACGAAAAATTAAGATAAACGAGTAGTCTTAAATATGTAATTAATACTGCACAAATCTCAAATTTAAGGATATCTATTTCAATAAAACATGGTGCATACTCAGGCTAAATATTGTAAAGACCCGTTATTATTTATTCGTAAATTTAAAATTTAAAATTAATTATTGCATTTAGAAAATTTACTATAGCTAAATGAATATTATCAAGTATTTAAAAAAAAAAGCATATACACATAAATAAATCAAATTCATAACATACTTGAGATTTTTTACATGTAAGAAAACAAAAATAAAGGGGTTTGATTAAGGTACTTTCAAATATTTCAAAAAAATTCATAATTTATTTCATTAAAAAAAATCTACACTACAATACATAGTTACATGCAAATGCTACAGAACTAAAAAAATAAGCTAATCATAACTGCACAAAAATTAAAATAGCAAAATACCTAGCAATTCATATCTGATCTTAAACTGCTAATTGACAATGTCATTCTCTTTCCCAGATCCTGAAAAACTACAAGCAAACCACAATGAGTTACAGTAGCTCGATCAGCAGGCCACACAACCGATCTGAATTTTTAAATATTCTTTTATTAAATATTTTTATTAACTGTTTAATATTTAAAAGTAGTTAAATGAAATCTAATACATTATTATTTGTTCTGAGAAAGGAACGAAAAATATAAGAGTTATCTAATTTATTTAAATAACAATGTTGAATAGATAAATCATAGACTAATTTATATCACAAAGCAGTTCATATCATATATCCTAGTACAAGACAAAATCTCAATGGATTCTGATGAGATTCTGGCCCTTATGTATCTCTTTTGTGCTTATAGCATCATAACATGCCCGTAGGCAATAGAACATGCCTTATATCCACCAAAACATGTCTTATAAGCATCAGAATAATCTCTGACACAACTAGAATCTTAAAAGATAGATATATATATATATATATATATATATATATATATATATATATATATATATATATATATATATATATATATATATATATATATATATATATATATATATATATATATATATATATATATATATATATATATATATATTTCATCACATTGTAATAATTAAAACAAAATTTAGCACATGTCAAACTTTCAGTGTTCTATACTGATAGACAATTGAACTTCTTATTGAGCAAATTTTCACAATGTTAGAACATAACCAAATTACAAATGATTGTGTAAAATACTATTTTAAGATATTTATTGTACTACTGCATCATTTTTTGGTGTCCATATTATTTTTAGTTTAATTAAAATTGCACAAATGTCAAATTACCTAGCATTAAGTTTCTAGAAAATATTCAATATATTTGTAATCATGATCTCTATAACATATAAAAAGTTAAGTGCTGAAAAATTTTCTGTTATAAAATTGTAGTCATTTTTCATTAACAAAAATATAATTTTAATTAGAAAATTTTGTATTTTTGAAAACTTAGATATGCATAATATTTCATATCTCGATCCAAATGACTTTCCCAACTGAGTCAACGGCTGAAAAAAGCCCGAAGCGGCGTGATTTCCCTCTCCAAAACTCTCATTTTCTCTCTCCTTCCCTCTCTTGTTTGGATGGCTAATCAGAGAAAATGACAATGGAATAGTGAAAAAAAAATATTATATTTAAAGAATTCATAATGGCCTAGTGTTACGGAGCTCAAATCAGAGCCTTGCGGCGCTAAAAAATTTGTAAAAACTTGAGAGCACAACGTTGCAATATCATTGTTTCGCCCTTTGGCTTAATGTTGCGTTGTTGCATCCCAAAAGTGGCATTCTTAAATTTTATGAAAATTCATACCAAACACTTGGGATACATTCTAGAACACACATAATCATTTTCATTCATTAAAACACTCCTAAATACTTGTAAATGATTGAAAAAACTCAAAAGTTCAAAAATTTTTCCCTTTTTCCAATTGGGTCAAATGGGTAGAACTAAATGCTGAATCTAGAGGTGTCACAACTAAGGCCTTGGAGGAGAAAGAAGTTTGTCGACTTCTTTAGCTGCAGATGAGAAAACATTATTCATGGAGTTAGTGTATAATACGATGATGTTGTATTTGAGCGACAAAATGCTTTGCGAGGTCGATAAGGAAACCACAGCTGTTTTGAGATCTGATTGAAACTAGAGCGGATGTATATGATCAAGAACTTACAAACTAAAATTTATTACAAAAGCAAATTATTTGAATTTAAATTGTTTGACTCGCCAAGCCTTCAGATTAATATATATGATTCAATAAAATTGTATTGGATTAAAAATTCTTTGAAAGATCCTTAATCAGTTGGATTTATAACATTATTAATATCACTAAATTCTAATCTTCTAATAATTATCCTCCCAATACAAATCTCCCTATAAACTTAATATTAGATAAGTCAAAAAATAAATACATGCTAATAAATTAAGATATAGTGATCTAAATTTTTATGAGGTCATCCCAAAATAATAAAATTTTCTTATTTATTTATTTTGTGATAACTGAGCTATTTTGGAATCTTGCAGTCGTTGCTTAAAAGGACTGATTCAATGTATTAGTTGCTGTATTCAAGGCCGAGGTACTTTGAGGGGCACATTATTGTGAGCTTCGCGTAGCACGAGCCTGCAGTCCTCCCATCCTCATAGACTCATAGTCCTCTCTCTCTCTCTCTCTCTCTCTCTCTCTCTCTCTCTCTCTCTCTCTCTAGAGATTATGTCTGTATGGATGCCGAATATCATCCAGAGATATCAAAGAGAATACGTCACATCACTTTCTACTTGATATCCAGCTCGGTATTACGGCTCAGTACTACTCGCTATCACAGCTCGTAATTTCTCCACACTTTAACACTTACGATTGTCTTGGAGCTTCTCCACAAAGTCATCAAGCTGTGCGGTGATGCGTGGAATCACTTTCATTCATTAGTCTATTGAGGCTTGTTTGACCGAGAACAGTAGCAGTTGAGATAGTTCATAGTCGTATTGTTTGAAAACTTCAAAGAGCTTTTTAAGTTAATATTTTATGTTATTAATTAATGCTTACTTGATTTTGATTTTAAATTTTTATCTCATCTTCAATTTTTTAATTTGAACAACTCCATTGATTACTATATGAATCAGTTATTGATTGTGATCTGAATTATTTTTTATCATATTGAATAATATTTAAAGAAATTTAATAATAAAATTTGATAATTATAAATCAATAAGAGTGATTGCTAAATAACATAACAATAGTAAAATAGGGGTATCAAAACGGGTTGACGGGTTGGGTTGGTTTTGAACGGGTTAGCCCTAATCCGACCCGTTTGCACTATTTTTATAAACGGGTCAGGTATTTTAACCCAAACATGCACTAAACCCAACATTCACGGGTTACTGGGTTGACTCGACAGGACCCGCAGGCCCGTTTGATTCAAAAAACCGGCAAGTGCATGTTGGGTAAGGCAGCATGACGGCAGGCGGTGCCTGAGCGGCTTGCGGGTGTGCGGTCAAGAAGCGAACGGGCTGGACGGACTAGGCACTGTAAGAGAGGACCTGCAGAGGTGGCAAAGTGTGGAGGCACGAAGGGTCGGCGCGTCGGCAGAATGTGAGAGTCGCAAGACGAGGCATGGCGGGCAACGATGGCCAATAGTTGTGATTGGACTACTGGACTAGACGCGGTCACGTGACACACGAGCGCCAACGTACCGGACAATGGACACGACTAGACGTCCAGACGAGGTCACGCTCACGCTCCAGTTACGACACTTGAAAGCTATTTTTCAGGGTCAAATTGGGTTGATTTTGGGTTTTTGAGTCAACCCGAATCCACCCAATTTTAAAAACAGCTCGAAAACTCGAATTTGAACTAGAACCCGACCCAAATGATGGTTCAAGTTGTGTCAGATTTTGACACCCCTAAATAATAGTGATTTCGGAAGAAAACGTTTTCGAAATAAATAGTTGAGCAAAATCCTGTGTAAATTGATAGATGACAGATAAATTTTTTGCTTAAACGCCATTTGGGTTTTAATTTTGAAATTGGAATATTTTGTGGTTGATGCGAGCTCGACACATTTGTGCGTATTTGATTTGTATTTGAACGTATTAAAATAATAAGCACATATTAATATTCAAGAAGCACGTGAAAGTTGAATGAGCCCATATGTTACATACATTAAAATAAAAATTCATGATTTGTAAGTTTATGGAAGACCCGTACAACTTTCAAGATAATTTTACTGTTAGTAGAATGTGCCAACACGGGTTGTAGTGGGAATAACTAATAAAATAATGGTAAAAATTTTATCTCATGTATAGGCTTTTGGACTGAAATATCATAAAAAAAATTATGTTGATCTGGTCATCGACCAACGTCGGATTTTTGCCCGTCGCTGGATTTTTACCCTGACGCCAAACTTTTGGTAGTCGTCGGCTCCTACCCGATGCTGGACTTCCATCCGTTGCCGGCTCCTACTCGACACCAGACTTCTGTCCGTTGCCGGACTTCCGTCCGTTGTTGGACTCCTACCCGACGTTGGATTTCTACCCGACGCCGGATTTCTACAAGACGCCGGACTTCTGTATGTCGTCAGACTTTTACCCAACGCCGAACTTCTATCCATCGCCGGACTTTCGCCGAACTTCCATCTGGCAGCCTACCGATGCCAGAGTTATGCCTGAATGCTAACTAACACCGGAGTTCTACCTGATTGCTGATCAACGCCGGAGTTTCTCTTGACCGCCAACTAATGCCGGAGTTCTGCCAGGCCGCCGACTTTTGTCAGATTTCTACGAGACACAGATTTTCGCCCGTCGCTGGACTTCTGCCCATCAACGAATTTTCATTGGACTTCTACCCGACAAAAAACTTCCGCCCGTCGCCGAACTTCTTCCCGTCGCCGGACTTTTTCCTGACGTCGGACTTTCGTCATACTTCTACCCGATACCAAACATCCACTCGTCGTCGAATTTTTACCCGACGCATAGGACAGTAAACAAATCGAGCCGAGCCGAGTATGTCAGTGTTCATGTTTGTGTTCATTTATTATCAGCTTGTTCAAGTTTAGTTCATGTTTAATTCAAGCTTTACTGTTTGTGTTCATGTTTCGTTCGTTTAAATTAATAAGTGTTCATGTTTGTTCATGTTCGATTCATGATCAGTTCGTTTAGTGCTTATCGAGCTTTGAAACAAATAAGTCTTAACAAACTATAAACGAGCTCTACTTCTAGATGTTCATTAAATAATTACATTGATCATGTTCGTGAACATATTTAGTGATTTTTTTTTTAAATATCAAACAAGCACGTTCATGAACATATATAATGAGTATTCTTGAGCTAGCTATCAAATGAGCAAGTTCATGAACATATATAACTAGTTTTTTTGAGCTACCAAATGAGCTTGTTCACAAACAAGTTATTTATGAATCATCTTATATTTGTTCATGAATATTTTAAACAAACATTCAAGCTAACATGGACTATGTGAAATGTCTCTTGTACATGAATCAAACACGAATCGAGATTCTTATCGAGCCTAATGTCAACCGTGTTCATGAGCTTTAAATGATGTTGTTAACGAACATAAATGAGCCGAACACATCAGTGTTCAATCATGTTTATTTAAGGATCAATTATTTAAAATATTGTTCAAGTTTGTTTGTTTAGTTAATTAAACGATCACAAACGAGCTTTAATCAAATCGAGCAATGAGTAGCTCGTCGAACGCTTGGTTCGCTTGCAGCCCTACCGACGTCGAACTTTCGCTCTTCGTCGGACTTCCTGTAATACCACGATTTGCTCCAGAATCGTCCAGGACGATCTGGGATCGTCCTGGGACGATCAGTGAAGTTCAGCTTCAGAATTTGCCCAGTTTTGCTCCAAGTGCTGTTCTGCAGGCATCGTCCAGGCCGATTGGCGCTGTAGAAAATATCGCCCAGACAACAGCCCTGAGTGGAGACCAGGCCGATCCATTTGGTCGGATCGTCCCGGGACGATGTCGCGATCGGCCGGGCCGATCTGTGTATTATAAAGCTGATTTCAGCTCATTTGAAGAGAGAGAAAATCAAAAATAAATATCTGATTTACTGTTCTGAGGAGAGAGAAAAAGAAGATTTTGGAAAAGTTGATTTCGGGAAGACGCGGAGCCGTTTTCGTTCGAAGTGACTGTTGAGGAAATTGCTGTGCACGAGGTAAGGCACATTCTGACTTTCTCAATTTTCAGAACCGTCGAGTTTGGCGGTATTATCTGTCCGGAATTGATTTTCGTTAGCGATTTTCGTCCGTATCTTTTGATCGGTTCAGTTTTTACCGCGTAACTTTTTGTATATCGTTGCCGTGCCGGGTGTGCACGTTTTGACCATATTTTGAAGATTTTTGTCCGGGTGTTTTTGATTCGACTGTGTTTTTAGTCGACCGGATTTTTCTGTGAAATTGGAAATTATCTGTGCAGTAGAATAAATGTTCTGAAATGTTGATATCTGTGTTCTGTATGAATTTGGTGAATTTTAATTTTCAGGAAAATTGTGTAAATTCTGTATACTGCCGTTGTGCTGCCCGATTTTTGGGTAATTTTTGATTTGTCCGGATTTTCTCTGAATTGATATGCTATCTGTATATGCTATAAAAATGGAGTTATAAGGGGCCTGGATCCTATGAGATTCAGTTAGTGAAATGGGAAATTCTGAAATGAGCTCAATATACATTTTGATATCTGTTCTGTTCCGGATCCGAGGAAAAATCTGTTTAGGTGCTATAAGCACTATTTATGTATTCTGGTAACATCTGTTCTGGTGCTGTAAGCACAGCTATTATTAGCTATTAATTACTCAGCTATTATTCTGGTGCCGGGGGCACACTTAGCTATTAATTAAATATCTGATATCTGACCTGATATGTGATTCTGATACGATTTTGTTCTGTTTCGTTATGATCTGTACGATTCTGATTCTGTTGATCTGATATGTCTGATCCATTCTGTTTCTGATTTGATACGACTTCCGTTTCTGTACAGTTCTGTTTGATGTGATATCTGTCCGAATCTGTTTTGATTTCTGTACGGATTTGTCTGATGTGTTGGTTTTGCGATTCTGAGGATTTTGATTGGAGGTTTGTTGCTTTACTGAGCGGTTGAGCTCACCCTTGCTTTCTGGTGGTTTTCAGGTTCTGGGAAAGGGAAGGAAGTCCAGGACTAGATTTCAGAGTCTGATCAGTTTAGGTACTTTTGTACTTTTGATTTTTGTACAGTCATGGCTTTTCTGTTCTGTATTTCTTTCTGTTGAAAGCCATGTACTGTTCTGTAGATGATTATTTTGAGGAAATGAAATCAGATAGATGTTTAGTTCCGCTGCATTTGATGTTTTAGTAGCTCTGTGTTTGTTTGTCTATTGAATTAAATATTTGGAAGATTCAGTTCCGAACCAAATTCCAAAGCTAGATCCTGGTTAGCTATTCTCGTCGCGATCCGGCGCGGGCGGAATCTGTCTCGTCTCGGGTCGGGTCGTGACACTTCCTCCCATCGCCGGACTTCCGTCCGTCGTCGAAATTTTGTTGGACTTTTATCCCTAAACTTTCACCCATCGCTGAACTTTCGACCTCCATCGCTAGCCAACTACGATTCTTCTGATCTCCTTCACTAGACAATAGTTTTTCTAATTACTTTTTGCTGCCGACTACGGTACTTCTAACATTCATTGCAAGACAATGATCTTTCTAGCCACTATTGCACGCCAACTACGGTCCTTCTGACCTCCATTGCCAGATTGTGGTCATTTCGACCTTTGTCGCTAGACAACGGTCTTTTATGACCACTATCGCCCACCGACTACGACCCCTCCAACCACCGTCACTAGATTATGATCTTTTCGACCTCCATCACCCGCCGATTATGATTCTACCGACCAAACACATGTATCCATAGTGATTCTTTTAAATCACATAATGTAATATATGATATATATTTATTACATCAAGCTAAGGCCTTCCCCCAAAGAAGGTTTTGTTTTCTACTCGACTGCAAATAATAGTGAATTCATTTAAATTGGGCTATACCCAATGGGTTATCCACTTTTTTGGATTTTCCAAGTCAAAATATTAGTTTGTGTTATGAATGTTGCTGGATATTCTTACAAAGCTAGGACATTAAACTTTATATTTCTCTACCGCCGTGAATATTCCAAGACACAACAGGGACTATTATTTTTATTTTTATTGTTTCTTAAATTAATTTTATAATACCAAAATTTAAAATTTTATACAAAGTATTTAAAGAAGTATTATAAAAGTAGTAACAAGCGAAACTTTAGAGTTTTATTGTGACAGTTAAAATTTTTTATAGGATAATTACGAAGTGGTTATGAAAACAATCACTTTTCCAAAAATTACTATAAATATTATAAATAATAGTAAATTGATAGATGAAAAAAAAAAAACATTTTAAAATAATAATCAAATAGAAGCATGTTTATGATTTAAAAAATAAAACAATAGAAAACTATCCCAAATAAGTTCTTAATAAATTTTTATTTGTAAAATGTATTATTTAACAAGTATATTTGTGATTCAACGGGCAAGATTATCTTGCTAAATAAGCTATTTGGTTTGCACTTTATTGATAATAAATATTACAAATAATATTATTTTTTGTGGAATAGAAATTTATTTGAGAATATATTGACATCAATAATTAGGGGTGTTAATATTTGACACGACACGAAAACCCAACTAAAACCTGACTTCCACGGGACGCCGGAATTCTGCCCGACTTCCACTGGACGCCGGAATTTTGCCTGACTTCCACTGGACGCCGGAGTTCTACCCGACTTCCACTGGACGCTGGAATTCCGACCAACTTTCAAGTGACGCCGAAACTTCACCCGATCTCCAAGTGACTCTGGAGTTTTGCCTGAATACCATCTAACATTGGAGTTCTCCACGGGCGCTGATTGACATCGGACTTCTTCCCGATGCCAGACCTCCGCTCGTCCCCAGATTTCTAGTCGACGTTGGACTTTTGCCCGTTGTCGGATTTTCGTCGGACATCTACCTGATGCTAGATTTCTTTCCATTATTAGACTTCTATCTGACAGCTCCATTCTAACCTTCTTTGTTAGATAACAGTCCTTCTGATCTCCATCACCCGTCGACTACGATCTTTCTGACTTATGTTGTTCACCGCCTACAGTCCTTCCGACCTCTGTCGCCTGCCAACTACGGTCCTTCTGACTTACATCGCCCATCAACTATGGTCCTTCCGACCAAATGAACACGTCAAAAGTGATTCTCTGTATTCACATTATGTAATGTACTCTACAAGATGTACATCAAGCTAAGGTCTTTCCCCAAGAAAAGGCCTCATTTGTGATCAACTGCAATAATAATGGATTCATTCAAATTGGGCTAGGCCCTGTGGTTTTTCTCCCTTTTCAGGAGTTTTCCACATAAAATATTTGGTGTCTCATATGAATGCTACACTCTCTCTCTTTTCTGATTGCGTGCCGAATTTTCATACAACGCTAAGACACTAAACTTTCTTTTTCTCTACCGCCGCGAATACCCCATGACGCAACAATAATATAAGCCCGGATCAAAAATTTGAATAGATATAGGATATAGGGACCGATTGAATTATTAATCCATAACATTATTGCAGGATATTGGTCATAAATATTATATTTTATTAAATCGCAATAAGCGTTTTCTATCTTCTCGTCGTGTAATTCATTATTTTAATATTCTATTTGAAATTTTATTATTAACCTAGGAGGGTCTTGATATAGCCCTTAACTTTAACCAACAAAGCATCAAAATATAAAACTAATCCCTTGATTAAGCTTAATTAATACAGGAAAATGTCCGCATCAGGTGGCTTTCGGATTGGTGGCATCCGAAATCTTCCAACTATTTGCAGCCAGGAATCGCAGGCGTTAGTTCAGAGTCGCCTTTCACCAAAGCATATCGAAAGTCACTTGAACGGCTGAAATTCAATAGTGGAGAAGCTTAGCAAATCAGGACCGTCTGAGTAGTGGACCACCATCGTTTCAGCCACTTGCAAGCACCTTCGCCATCCAAGGCAGAAGATATTAAAGAAACAAAGCAACCATTCAAAGGGATTGGAATAACTAAGAAGGATTCGATTTTTTTTTCCGATGACGAGGAAGTACTGTTCTTAGGCCAGTGAAAATCCCGATCAATCTAAAATGTAACCCATACCTACACGGTTGAAACATTAAAATCATATCAAATTAAGTTTATGTTGGAATGTTTCGATGCGCATCAACACTGTTGAAATTCATTTATAGTTTTTATTTTATTGAAATTTTGAGACAATTGAGAACTGTAAATGAATAAGAATGAAAATTACTTGCTTTACTATTATTATTTTTTATTGTGAAGCTGTTTGTTTATTTTGTATGAAGTATTTAGATAAATGAACACTTAGGATCTGTTTGAGATAGTTTTTTAGTTATGTATTTTTTTTCTTCAAAGAGCCGTTATAATTTCATTCGATTACTATTTTTTCACCATTATTTGGAAATTTCTGTAGCTTAAAGCTAATTTTTGTAACTATAGTAATAAAGTTCATTTCTTTATAGTAAGTTTACAATTAACTCATGAAATGTTGTTGCCGTCCCAAACAGATCCTTAATATCATGTATTAGTGTACTCAATTGAACAATTGGTTGCTATGTCCGTCTCAAATATGATTGTTCCAGAATGACTAACTTTTTCTATTTTATTTTAGAGAACAAGCTCAAAATACATTTAATAAAAAGGATATTACAACCCAGTCCAAGAGAGAAAAGCCCAAAAATACAAAGATATTGTCAGTAAATCAAAACAAACAACAACTGGTCTCAAGAAATGGCATGAGCTTTTATACAACAAACCAGAAACCAAGCACAAACCAAACATCATCCAACATTCTAAACAATGGCCATCAATTAGAAGAAGAAAAGGGATCACCAATGTTGCCAACAAGCCAAGGCCATCCAGTGAATGAGCAAAAGGCCACCTCATCATTGACAAGACTAAAAAATTAGAGTTCACTGTCAAAACACGACCGCCAATATAATACAAAAATAAGAAAGGAGACCATAACAACAAAGGACATAGACCAACAACACCAATTACTTTTTTTTTTTTTTTTTTTTTTTCGTTTAGAATGTTTGATAGCACCATGAAATAAGACTTTTTTTAGCAGAGTGACTTACATTCAAACTATACTCATGAAAAGCAACTTTCGACTCATCCAATTCCTCTCTAGCATCTCTACAAGTCAACGAGCAAGACCCATCAAACCAATCAGAATGATCCACATGACTAAAAGTGAATTTGGAAGCCAATTGGGATTTCAACTCATCATAAGAGATAAGCGCAATAGAAAAACGATACATTCACAATTGGCCCCAAACCCCCAACCGAAATAACATTGATACATGTTGCGTCCAAGAGTATTCGTGGCGGTAGAGAGATATAAAGTTTAATGTCTTAGCATTATACGAAGATCCAACACACACCCAGATAAAGAGAGACAGTGTAGCATTCATAAGAAACACCAAGATTTTTACGTGGAAAACCCCTGAAAAGGGGGAAAAAACCACGGGACCTAGTCGAGTTTGAATGAATCAACTAGTATTGCAGTTGATTACAAATGGGGCCCTTCTTTGGGGGAAGGCCTTAGCTTGATGTACATCTTATAAAGTACATTACATATTGAGAATACAAAGAATCATTGCTGATGTGTTTGTTTGGTCTGAAGGATTGTAGTCGATGGGCGTCGTAAGTCGGAAGGACCGTAGTCGGCGGGCGGCAGAGGTCAGAAGGACTGTAGTCAGCGGGCAACGTAAGTTAGAAGGATCGTAGTCGACGGGCGATGGAGGTTGGAAGGATTGTAGTTGGCAGGCGACGTAAGTCAAAAGGATCGTAGTCGACGGGCGACGGAGGTCAGAAGGACTGCTATCTAACGACGAAGGACAGAAGGATGACGTCAGGTAGAAATCCATCAGCAGACAAAAATTCAGCAGCAAACAGAAATTCAGCATCAGATAGATGTCCGGGGAAAGTCTGACAACAGGCAGAAGTCCGATATCGAGTAGAAACTTGGCGACGAGCAGAGTTCTAACGTCGAGTAGAAGTCCGGCGTTTGTTGGCAGCTTGGGAGAACTCCAACGTTGGATGGGATTCAAAGAGAACTACATTGTCACTTGGATTTTGGGTGAAACTTCGGCATCACTTGGAGGTCGGGCGGAATTCCGGCGTCACTTGAAGTTCGGGTGGAATTCCGGTATCACTTGGAAGTCAGGCAAAATTTTGGTGTCTCGTGGAAGTCAGACAGAATTTCGGCCTCCCGTGGAAGTCGGGCAAAATTCCGGTGGTGACCGAGGATGAGTTTCTTCCCTTCTATCCTTCTTCTCTTCTCTTCTCCTCTTCCTTCTTGCTCCCCCTCCCTCAAGAGAAATGAAGGGTCTATTTATAGATTTTTGAAGTGGCATGGCCTGTAAATAGGTGAGAGATCAGGGGCGAATCGGGAGTGGTTTGAATGGATGGCCGATATTGAATCCCTTGATCGTGGACCGTTCGTCAGACATTTGAAGGTCTTAATGATGTTGGAATTTGACGATCTTGGGGTCGTTGGATTTGTCTCGTCGAGCCGCTCGATTCAACTATAAGCACATTATGTTTGGAAACCCTTTGGTAACACAAATTATGGTTCAAACCTTCCAACAATGCTTCAGGTCCTTGATTCGGACTCATTTAGGCTCGTATTGAATCAAATTTGGTGTCGTTGGGTTTGTATTTCCAAGACGCTCAGTTTGACTATAAATTTGCTGAAATCGGAGTTCAGGTGATCCCGAATTTAATTTTTGAAGTTTCCGGCTTGATTTTGCCTCGAAATTCATGCCTGATCAAGATAATTTTTTGATGATATATCAATACCAATGAAGGGGGAGTATCTAAACTAGGCACTTCAACATTATTATCCACACGAGAACTCACAATAATGAGAGGTTGATCATCCAAATCAATACTAGCATTGACATTCTCTTTTGACACCAAACCATCCAAAGGATTGAAAGCTTCATAGAGCACATGTTCCAAAGAACCCAAATTAGAATTTGGAGACTCAATAGGAGAAGCAATAGAATTAGTCATACAAGCATAAGTTCAAATTATCGTCTTATTATTATCACAAGAAACAAACATAGGAAAAATAGAAATTGGTGCCATATCATCACCCTCATCAGCACTGACCCTAGAAACCTCTACGCCAATATCAGCTACAACACCATTACCCCCATTAATGACCACCTCATTAGTTGGCGTAACATGACAATCCACAACAATAGCGTTAACATTTTTCAATCCATCAGAAACAACAGTTATATTCCCAATAGCATTTCCATCATACGAAAGAGGATTAGAAGTAATAGTAGGACCAGTCTTTGAGACAGGGGAGTGGGAGCGGCATTCATCCCTAACATGCTCAATGCAATTACATAAACCACAAAATGATGAAAATTCCTCCATCTCAACCTTCTAATAAATGCACACAACTAGGTTTGTATTTCACTTAAGATTTACAATATCTAGATAGAATTGGATGCTCTGATTATTATCAATTTTATTACAAATAAAAAAAATGGCCATTTAACAAATTTAACATATTTTATCATATTAGAAGATCTTATCAGTTGCTAGCCTGCCGTAACTTTTCTCTCTCTGGTATATATATATATATATATATATATATATATATATATATATATATATATATATATATATATATATATATATATATATATATATATATATATATATATATATATATATATATATATATATATATATATATATATATATATATATATATATATATTGTTTAGACGTGCTAGCTAATCATGGTTCCCCAATTAAGTAATAGTATGCAATATTTAAAATAAAGAAATTAATTACTTTTCTCTTAAACATAAGTACATAATTATGTACTCCAATCATAGATTTGTTCAAAAGTAAAGTTGTACGCTTTAAAACTTCTAAAATAAGATAAATCAAATAAGGCCTACAAATTAAGGGTTCATTTGTGATTGCATTTGTGATTGCCGCTAATTTTTATAAAGTAAATTATAAAGCTGTTGTGGATAGGGCTGCAAGCGAACCGAGCCAAACGTTCGACGAGTTACTCGTTGTTTGGTTCGATTAAAGCTCGTTTGTGATCGTTTAATTAGCTAAAGAAACAAATTTGAACAATATTTTAAATTCACGATTCTTAAATAAACAAACTTGAACACTAATGCGTTCGGTTCATTTATGTTCGCGAACAACATCATTTGAAGTTCGTGAACAAGCTCGACATTAAGCTTGATAAGCAGCTCGATAAAAGCTTGATTTGTGTTCGATTTTGAACTCGTGAATAAGCTAGATAAAAATAATTAATATTTGACTATAAAATTAATAAATATACATAATCATTGCCTTTGTTACATAGACAATTGCTTTTATTATAAATGTGTTTGTTCATAGATATGTTCATGAACATATTTGTTTGATAGTTAAAAAAATCGTTAAGTATGTTCACGAACAAGCTCGATAAGTACTAAACGAACGAACATGAACTGAACATGAACACTCATTAATTTAAATGAACCAAACATGAACACAAACAATAAAGCTCGAACAAACATGAAACAAACTTGAACAAGCTGATATTAAATGAACACAAACATGAACACTCACATACTCGGCTCGGCTCAGTTTGTTTACAGCCCAAGCTGTGGATAAATTATAGTAGAAAGTAAATTTTTAACATAAAAATTTATCAAAAGAAATAAAAAAATAGTGGCTCAACAATAATAATAATTACGATATGAAAAATAAAATAGCGAGAAAGTTGTCTCAAATGAAATTTAAGGTTTCGTTTGGGATGACTTTTTGAACTATTTTTTAAACTGTTTTTAGTACAAAAATTTTTTTACTAAAATTTATTTTAAGAAATAAAAGAACGGTTCCAAACAAAGCCTAAATCAATTAAAAAAAAACACAGGGAACTTTGAATTGTAGTTTTAGTTTATAGTTTGAAATCCTAGAAGTGATTAGTCCAAACATGTTGACAATAGAATAAGTTATATAAACTTATAAAATAAAATATATTGGCTCAAAAAACCTTCCCAACAAAGAATAATCCTTCATCTATAGTAAAACATCATTGAAGTACATAAATGTTTTAAAAAAAAACAAGTTAGGTGAATAATGTTCAAATTTTGAAAGTGCTAGATTCAAATATATTTATCGAGAAACTCGCCATTAATCCTTCATCGAAATTAGCTGCTTACCATCTTCTTTTATGAACATTTTTGAAGTGATCTTTGTTTTAGCTTCGATCTCTACGTTTTCATCCCACGAAAAAAGGGTAAATTATTGCGTCCGGTGTCCGGATTCGTCCGGACATTAATCCTGACGCGCACATCTGGTTGGTTGTCCGGACGTCAGGTAACCGGATGCAATAATTTGCCCGAAAAAAAAAAAAGCAAGAAAACAATTAAGGAAAAGTAATTATTGTATCGGGTCGGGTTTCGGGCTTGAGCGAAAAAAGTTGAAATAATTAATGGTCCTAAATCCTAATGGACAGGTGTCTGGGTCATAATATCTTGATCTAATTCTTATCAAATGGGCCCAAAAAATTAACACATAAATTTCTATTATAATTTATAAAAATAAAATAAATTGATTTTACTTTAAAGATAATAATGAAGATATTTATTAAAAATTCACAAAATTTAAGAACAACAAAACAGCAAGGCATAATCTGTTCCTTTTAAAACATTTTATGCCACATAAATTGAATACAAAATTTTAGAAAAATATCTTCACTCACCGTTCTTAAATAAATCCATAATTTTATTAAATAGTTTTTTTTTTTTTTGGGACATTTAGGCCATTTAAGGCAAACTCACACACACAACGCATACACAAAGACTCGAAACCTGAACCTCTTAGTTGGAAGCCTAAGCTCTCAACCAATAGGCCAAGGAGAGTTGTGTTTATTAAATAGTTTCAAATCAAATACCTAAAAAAAACTATATCCCTCCTAATAAATCATAGTCCTGATGGTCAGTCTCCCTCAATAGATATGTTACAGGCCTATATAATTAGATCATTACAGTGCTGTTTGTGGGAAAATTCAACCTTTTTTTATAAAAAAAAAGTTGTATTTTTCTATAAACAGCCATCATTTTCAAGTACCAAAATATTGAAAAATTCAATCCAAAGCCATTTATTCAAGCAAGTGCATTTGTCAATTAAATTTCCTAATTTATCAGGGACACTGGGACAGAGTCAAGTGTTAAAAGTTCGGTTCTTTAAAAAGCTGCTAAAATTAACGGTGCCGAAAGAAGTCGAACCTTACATGATCTTTTCACTAATAACTCTTCACATTCGCCTTAAACTTTTTTTCAATATTTTTATACAAAATTTGAACTTAGCACAGGAGCAGGCACTAATCGAAAATATACACGCATAAATTTCAAAAGAGAAGAGGAAGACTATATGAAGTTAGTATAAACTATCAAGTCATCATCAACATGGATTGATACAATTACTGTGGAGCGGTTACTGCTCTCATTGATCAGTAAACCTTCTTCGAGAAGAGGGATCTAAGGCTAAAGACGCTCCCATTGGCTCCGCTGCCTTCCACGATGCGCTCGCCGGCGGCGATCCCATCGCTATCGTCACCCCTTGAGCTTACCTTTTCTCCGTATCCGATGCAACTGTTCACATTCAGGTTCAACACTCGAACTCCGGTGGGAACACCACTGCCGGCGGAGGAGACGGAGGTCTGAGTCCACATTTTACTCTTCTCTTTGGGACCCGCCCCGGTCCGCCGGATCTGCCAGACGGGGCTGGACCGTGCGAGATGCACTCCTCCACGGCCTGGGCTGGCAGCCCACCTCCGGCCTCCGCCGGACTCTCCGCGGGAGTTGCTTCGAGAGCAGGGGGCGCTGCTGACTTTTCGACTGGAGACGGATCCGATCGATCGAGGACGGCCGCCGGCTGACTGGCTCCGGGTGAAGGGCCAGATGTTGAGGTTGATGTTGAGATCGGCGCTGCTCCTGCGGTCCTTCTTCCTCAAGTTCTTTTCATGGTCCTTTTCACCGGATTTCTTTTCCGGCGCCGCTTTGAATAAGTCTTTCCATCGCCTGGAAATGGACGACGACGTTGAAGAGGAGGACAAGAGGATGGAAGATGGCGACGGGGACGGTTCGGCCGGCGGGGCCGTTGGTGGGGAGGAAGGGGGTTGCGCTCGGCGCTCGGTGGATGGGAGGGAGAGGAGTTGGAGGGGGAGGAGAACGCCGTCGAGGAATAGCTCGTCGGCGGTGAGGAGGTTGGAGGGCGGGAAGGAGGGATTGCGCACCATCCAGAACTCGAACTCCGGGGAGGAAGAAGGACTGGTGTTGCTGCGCTGTCTCGGTGCTTCTTCCACTTCCATTTTCCTTCTATTTCCTCGTTTTTAGCTCTCGATCTCTTTCAACTATACGAAACTCCGAGATGATGAGAAGAAGGACGGCGAGGAAAAAACAGGGGAAATGGCTCTGCTTTTGCTGTTCGTGGTGGGCTGCTTATCTGCTCTGCTTTTGGGTAGTTAAATGGTAGAAGTGAGGCATTGGGGGTGAATGATGAGAGAGTGTAACAATAAAATGCTGTTACTTGGCATAAGCACATGGGAGAGAGAGGGCCCACATTTAGTAAACAAAAAAAGTAAATTTAAATGATGGATTGGAATTCGAAAAAGCAGGCGACGCCGACGCTTTTCCTGTAGCTCTCGGTTATCGTTGGCTTTTTAGAAGGTAGGAAGATAACAAAGGGCTTGACGTTGGCTTACAATTATCGAGCATCCACAAGCCTGCAAAAAGAGCGAAAGATGAGGGTAAGAGCATCTTCAATAGAAAATCTCATTTTTCACTTTAAAATGTAGTGAAACTATAAAATGCTACGATTCATCTTCAATGGAACTCCACTTTTCACACTCTTGTAGGTAACAGTCGCCTCTTTTTTCCCGCGGCAAATTCGGCAGAGAGGTAAAAATGGCGGAGATGAACAGTGCAATGCCAATATTGGCGTCCCACTGTTCATCCGTAGCCAAATAGAGCGAAATTTGGGGTTTCGCTGGAGCTGCCAGGGACGTCATTCTAGCACTTGGAATTCGGTTGGAGATGCCCTGAGGAGTTTGGATTTTGTATTAGTGGGGCAATCTGGATGTAAAGAGACGTGACAAAAAGATTTTAACTCAAAGTTTTTGTACTGTATAGTATGATGATTTAGAAGTAAATTTTTTTAATGTAGATGTACTGTTAAAAAGGGGCAAGTGACAAGCTTGGTATGAGTTCCTGAGGTAAAAAATAGCAAGAGGGCGGAAAAAAGCAATTCTTTATCCAAAAGGACCTAATGTTGTATGGACTATTTGTCTCCTGAAATATATGGAGCCAACAAGGGAAAAGGTAGCATCTCGAGTAGGCATTCTGCTTGAATTATTAGATTGATATATTTTGCCTATTGGAAGCTAAATTTCGTGGAGGATCAACAATCTTGTTGTGTCTTGAATAATCACAGGGATAGAGAAATAGAACGTTTAACATCTTAGTTTTATATAAAGATTCAACACACAATCAGATAAAAGAGAGTATTGTAGTATTTATAAGAAACACCAAAGTTTTTATATAGAAACTCTTGCAAAGGGAGAAAAATCATGGGGACTTGCTCAGTTTAAAAGAATCCACTAGTATTTGCATTTGATTACAAATGAGATCCTTCCTTTGAGAGAAGGTCATAACTTGATGTAAAATATATATATTATATAGAGTGAATTACATGATGTGAGTTAGAAGAATCAGTGTTGTATGTTCATTTTGTCGGAAAGATCATAGTCGTCGAGCGATGGAGATTGTAAGCACTATAGTCATGTGAAAATGATCAGAAGGACAGTAGTTGAGCCACGAAGGTCGAAAAGAGTGTAGTTGGTGGGCGACTGAGATTGAAAAGACCATAATCACCGAGTTGGGTGACGACAGTCGAGGCAACCATAGTTTGGAAATAATAGTATAAGAAATTGTAGTCGGTGTGCGACAAAGGTTAGAGAGATTGTAATCGATGGGCGACGAAGGTCAAAATGATCGTAGCCGGATGAAGGTAGTCGGAAGGACCGTGGTTGGGCGACGAAGGTCGGAGAGACTTTAGTCGGCGGGCGACGAATGCTGAAAAGGACATAATCGGGTGAAGGTGGTCGGACATATCGTAGTCTGCGGGTGACGACGATAAAAAAGAATGTTATATGGTGACGAAGGTTAGAAGAATCATAATTATAATCGTTGTCGGCGGGCGACGATGGTTAGAAAGACCATTGTATGGCGATGGAGGTCAAAAAGACCGTAGTCAAGACCGTTGTAGGTGGGCGACGGAGGTTCAAAAGGCCGTTGTTGGCGATTGTGGTTGGGGATATTGTTATCTAGCAGCGGAGGTCAAAAGGATCTTAGTTGGCGGCCGATAGAGGTCAGAAATATCGTAATGAGGTGGCAGAGGTCAGAAGACCTTTGTCGGCGAAGGTGGTCGGGCAGAAATCAGGCGAAAATCGGTTGAAGGGCGTAAGTCTGACTACAGTTGGTGGTCAAGCGGAAGTCCTGCAAAAGTCTGATGACAGATGTAGCGGGGCGTAAATCCAGCAGCAGTTAGTGGCTAGGCAAAAGTCTAGTGACAATCGGTGGCTGGCGTATTTTCGGTGATAGTTGATGGCCGGTTGAAAGTCCAATGACAGTCGGTAGCTGGATGGTGGTTAGGGAAGAGCTTAGTAGCAAGAGAGATGTCAAATTTCTCTTCATCTCGTCTCTTCTTTCCCTTCCTCTCTATCACTCATTCTCATGACTTGGTCCCCTTCATGTGAAGAATGAAGGACTATTTATAAGTTTGCTGAAATATTTGTTTGGATGGTCCCAAATTTAATTTCAAAAGTTTTCAACTCAAAATTGACTTGAGATTCGCTTGATCGATTGACTTGAGATTCGCTTCCGATCAAGATAAAATTTTGATGATATATCAAACCTAATTATAAGATTTATGATATAATTTTTAAGAAATTGTAGTATCTTTTTTTAAAGAGAAAATTTAGGTGTGGGATATTATGATTAAAATTTAATTTGAATGAATCTCACAGTCATTGCAATTATTATGAAATAGTATAATACATTGAGTACTCAATAATAATTATATTATAGTTACTTCAAAGTAAAATTTATGACATCTAATTTTATTATGAGCAAATTTTGGTGAGGATATGATAACCCAATTTTTCTTATTCTTATTTTTAAAACTTCTTTCATTAGTTTAATTTTTGTTTGACTTTTGTAAACATGTGCTCTATCAACTATAATACTTAAGGGAAAGTTCATTGCCACAGAGGGCAGAGGCATGGCCACATGGCTGAGAATTTTCTCTTATTATATATAGCCTTTGCCCTCTCAAAAGCACTAATGCGGAAGCAATGACAATTAATAAGTTTTATTTTAATTTAAAAAATTTTATATAGTATTTTACTCAAAGCTTCTTCTACTCTCCTGATACTTTTCCTTTGTGCGATACTCCTTGATTAATGACCCTCAAGAGTCATAAGATTGCAGAATTAGAACTCCATATTTTAAATCTCATATACTCAATTCAGATTGCTTATAACAAAGCCATCCATTGTTGGATTTGATGATCTTCAACAGTCTTTGAGTTGTTCTCAGGCAAAGAACCCATGGCTCGAGCTTTTATTTGTCTTCTGAAACTACCCCTTTATAGTGGCCATTAAGATTAAAGGTAGAAAGGCAATTTTGCCTTTCATTTGTACTCATGCTTTCAACTTAAATCAATTCTTGTAAGATGGAAATTAAGCTGATAGATGGATAGTCAATCCCGATTATCTTAGGCTTCGTTAGGGACGGCTTTCTTACTGCTTCTTAAAGCAATTTTCTAATATAAAAATTGTTTTAAGAAGTAGTAAGAAAGTCGTCCCAAATGAAGTCTTAGTTTGATTAAATCACTCATTCTAGCTATATGAAATTCTTCGAGAGAAAAAAATTATAGAGCTTATGGATTTTATAAAACACCACAATTTATTTAAAATTAGTATAATGATAGTTTACCTCAAATCAATTGGAGGAATTTCATTAAAGTATTCTGCTTGAGCAATTATAAAACTTATGCTAAAGCACTAAGATAGATTATTTGTGTGTATTCTATAATATAATATGTCTATAAGTGAATAGGGATAGGAGCTACAAGGAACTATGAGAGAGTTCTAAGGTAACTCTTTAGTGGTACAACATTAGTCTTAGTCTTATGGGGTTGGGATATAGGGACTTGCTATGTAGGGCTAAATTGTAGGCCTTATTATGATATATATATAATTTTTATGTCTTTTGTGGCACAAGCATTTATGTGACACATATTTTTCCATGGCTCAAGTCTTGTTATGGTTTTAGGTTTAGGAGATTATGATTTCTTATTAGTTGTATAAGAGAGTTAAGAATAGCACTAAAAGCAATATAATTATATCGACTGAATTGAATATACGACTATTTGTAATTTTAATGTAGGGCATTTTAATATGTATTAAAAACATTTCTTGTAATTATCAAGAGTGAAAAATACTATGAATTACATGCTATAATGATCAAATCCTCTGACGATGATTTCCCTTAGTTATACTAGCTAGCTTGCATATACCTGATTTCTTAGATAACTAGCAATGGTCAACGGGTCTACCTATAATGATAGGTTTATTTATTTATGTGAATAGATCATGTAGCTCAATAATGTATATGAGCATATTAAAAGTGACAAAGCAAATGTTTGATGTTATGCTAATAAGAATAAAAATTTAAAAAATTGCCCTCAATAAACTATGGCCTCCATAAAATGGTAAAAATGTCCTAACATTTTTGGATAAATTCATTTCTTAAAAAGAATTATCGTGGAACAAATAATTCATAAAAAAATATACATAGAGACCGATCAGAATGAAATTAAAAAGTGAGAATCATTTAGTATGACTTGCACAATAATAATCATATATTTGATAGAACAAAGACCATCGATTGATATAACACTTAGTAAGAGCTTTTTACGGAATAGTTTGATCACTCGTGGAAGCCAATAATAGTGATGTGGTCCATGGGCTTCAAAAGGCATGCCAAGAGAGAAGTGAATTGTATAATGTTGAGATAAGGTAGCCATACTCTCTTCATGGGTTCAATGGAAGTATATGAATAAATAGATTATCTTTTGAATGCTTTATTGAGAAAGGGATTGTGAAGCATCAAAACATAAAAGAAATATACTTCAATGAATTGAAAGATTAATATCTTGATTTACATATAAATTTATATTTCAAAATGTCCTTTGTTGATATTAAAGTGCTAGGTTGGTTTTAGTTTTATTTTGTTTTTTAGATTAATATTTTGGTAATATTTCAAAGATGATATGATAAAGGATATGATTCTTAAAAGATCAATTAGGAAAGGATCGACTTAGGAAAGATCTCAGTGGAATCCAAATAAAGATGGATTATGGCCATATGACCCGCAAAGGCTTAGGATGCCAAAAATATTCTATTATATTTTTGTGACTTATTTTTTAATGATTAGTCTATTAAATTTATATTAAAATTTATCGGAGTCTTTTGACTGAACTAATCTAATTATACATTATTTGATGTAGTCGCAAACAAGTGAGCAACTCTTATAAGAATTTTAATTGACCCAACAAAGTTTTGATGATTCATTATGATGTCCTAATATGATCTTGATAGAATTTATGTGATCTTGTTTGATTCAATTAGCTATGTTGGATCTCAATTTGCTTATCACTATCTTAGTTAATCAAACTACTTCTAATTGGTCCAAATATATCCTATTTGATACAAATTTCCTCCTAATTGACTTTTATTTCCCAAATAGTTCGTTGAATACTAAGTGAATCCTATGTAACGTAATCGAATCCTAAAATGTACCTCACAATCTTTATTCACTTAATATTTGTCCCCACTGATTGAGATGAATCAATGGATCCCCTAACGGGCCCTAATCAATCTCTTTGGTAACAATGACCTTCATTGAACATTTCTTACTTGGATATTGATCAATCATGATTGATTTAGGTGCACTTAGCCAGCCTAAATAAAACCCATGTTGTCCAACTACTCTTAATCATTTTCAATTTTAATTTGATTGACATCAAAACCTATGCTAACTACATAGACTAAATTGTATATGCTTAAAAAATTATAACACTTATTAACCAAATGACTTCAATTAAGTTCATAGAACTATGATTTATTCAATTTAATTAAATTTGTCACCAATTGTTTTACTGAGACCAACTTGAGTTATCCTGGCCTTTTTTGGACCAACAAGATCTCTTAGCTAAATATCTCACCTATTGTTGTCACTTCAACGAAATAAGATCATGAGTAAACACAATTCCCTCATGATCCATCTCTAAATAGTCCAAATGATTTGTTTGATCATAATTGTCATGATTACCTATAATGGGTGTTCAGGATTGACCCATTAGACTAAGGAAATGTCCATACTCATTCAATCTCAATAAATCCAATTAATCACAATTATTGAATCGGGATTTGGTTGAACAAGAGTTGGGCATTGTCCAAATAATTTAGGGTCTTTGAACTTATTTGGCTTACATAAATATACATTGCTCCACTCCCATTTTCAATGGCTTGAACAGTTACTCCAATACATTCATTGAATAATCATCTTCAGGTTACCAATACGAAAACTAATTATTCGCCTACATGCCTACTGTGACTCTAATTGGGTAGGTGATGCCACAAAGCTCAATTCAATAGTAAGCTACTATGCTTTTCTGGGCAATGCAATGTCCCTTGGTTTGTAAAGAAGTAGTTCATAGATGCCCATTCAACTTTTAAAGTTAAGTATTTCGATCTTGCCACTTTCTCCATTGATATCATATATGATGTTTCTTTCAAGAAGTCCTTATTCCAACACAATAACTCACCCTTCTTTACTATGGCAATGTCACGACTATTGCCCTTGTAAATATTCTTTCACTCTCATACAAAATATGTTAAAATAGAATATCACTTTATTCGATATTGCAGTTAGTTTTAAACCATGTTCTTGCATCAAATCACTTCTCTAGAACAGCTGCTGGATATCTTTATCAAATCTCTCATCATCCCTCGCTTTCATCATTCAAGCAGACGCGTTAAGAGAAATCTATATACTTAAAAGGGATCAAAATATTCAAAAGCCAGCATCAATTGATGCCATGTTTGTACTATCCACCTTAAACCCTCCAAGAAGTAAAATGATCAAACTGGTATTTATAGACTGGGCCTTGAATGGGCTGATTTCCGTTTCTGGGCCAACCTCACATGCAGGTTATCCTAGTTCAAGTGCACGTCAATTAGGCCTTAAATGGGCTGATTTCAGTTTCTGAAAGAATAAGGATCAAAAGGTTCCTCGAATGGAATTTGACCTTATTCTCTGCTAACCGACTCAGTTCACAGGCTTTCGAAACATTCCACGCAAGGTGCTATTAGACACTCACATATCAGAGCAATTATTACGTCCGGTCAAAACAGAACGTATCTGAATGTATACCGAGCAATACCGAGTACTCAATACTGAGTTTTAGGTGACGTGGTGCGTAGTTATTGGTCTATGAACGTGTTCGGTGACCGGACATAATAATTGCTCACACATCGACCTCTTTTTATACATTTTTTATTTATTTATTGGCCAATAATGACTTGACTTTACCTCATGATGCTATAATAGAAGGCTTCCTGAGAATTTTCTTATGAAATAAATAATTGAAGTGAGTTTGGAACTTGGTAAAATATTAGGTAAGAAATGGTGAAAATTTAGTAAAGTATTATACACATTATTTGTATTTTGTGTGGTTAATAGCCAAACATACATCTTTCAATTATAAGAGCATTGGCTCGATAATTATGTGTGAAATTTTTCTTTAATAATGGGGTGTAAATTAGGCAAACTTTAGCTTATTAATTAATCAAGTTTAAGTTTGAGCTTGGATTTTCACTTATTATTATAGCAATGAAAGGGGCTAGTCTCAAAGTTTTTTCTTTAAAAAAAAAAAAGAAGAAGCTGGCCCCTACAGTATCTTTTTTTTTTTTTTTTGTGACGAGGAAGCATTATTTTTAGGCCAGTGAAAACCCCGGTCCACCTAGCTTGCAACCAATACCAATTTACGCGGGCCAACACTTAAGGCTTTCACTGCTTGCCAAGAGATTCGAACCAGGGACCTGGGCTTAGGGCTGCAAGCGAACCAAACGTTCGACGAGCTACTCGTTGTTCGGTTCGATTAAAGCTCGTTTGTGATTGTTTAATTAACTAAACAAACAAACTTGAACAATATTTTAAATACTCGATTCTTAAATAAACAAACTTGAACACTAATGTGTTCGGCTCATTTATGTTTGCGAACAATATCATTTGAAGTTTGTGAACAAGATCGACATTAAGCTCGATAAGAAGCTTGATTCGTGTTCGATTTTGAACTCGTGAATAAACTCGATACAAATAATTAATATTTGACTATAGACTTAATAAATATAAATAATCATTGCCTTTGTTACATATACAATTGCTTTTATTATAAATGTGTTTGTTCATAAATATGTTCATGAACGTATTTGTTTGATAGTTAGAAAAAATTGTTAAATATGTTCGCGAACAAGCTCGATAAACATTAAACGAACGAACATGAACCGAACATGAACATTCATTAATTTAAATGAACCAAACATGAACACAAAAATAAAGCTCGAACAAACATGAACCAAACTTGAGCAAGCTGATATATTAAATGAACACAAACATGAACACTCACATACTCGGCTCGGCACGGTTCGTTTGCAACCCTACCTGGGCTTTGCCCAACCGGCTCCTCACCACCCGGACAATTAAGCAGCGGTTTTTGCTCGAACTTCCTGTTGCTTCATTTATGATGATAAAAAACCTGCGCTTCAATTGAATTTGTTGCATTGCAGACAGTCCTTTCTTTTTTATTTTCTAAGAGCCAAGGTTCTAAATAAATTAGATTAAGAAGAGTCAAAATTTACACAAGACAACTCAACAGGAAGAGCTCTATTAGCAATTGGCTATATCAATAAAACAAAACTACAAAATATGGAATTGATGAAGCATAAAAATCACCAAAAAAAAAAAAAAAAAAAAGTTCATTACAATTTCCAGCCCTCATTATTCTGCTAAATATCTATATTTTGTTTGCTTAGGCTAAAGTGCCCCAACTGATGTTGTCGTCAGTTGCTTCCTACGTCGTCTATTTCGATTGCTAACGCAACAAACAATTAGAATTCACGATGCTGAAGGAAAGCCTTTAATCTGTCACTGATCTTAACTTGTAACTGCGAAAAACCAAGCCGTATATAGTTGTAGTTTGTAATTTGTGAATTATCACACAAAAAGTTCTGAAAAAAAAGTGACGAGTAAAACACCGCTAAATTTACTTCCAGTGTTTTTGTGTTCTTGAAATTGGTTGTTTCTATGATTTTATTATTTTTATTGTTATTGTTAGAATTGCATGGATGCTTATATTTTTTGGGACCTTGTTATGTGTGGAATCTGATTGTTCTGCTGCCTCAGACCTCGAATTTCTCGTGCTTGCTGGAGGGTGCGAGGGGTTTACCACCAAACTGGTGTTGCAGCGCTGTGAGACGGATTGGATGGTTTTATTTCTTGGTTTTTTGAAGGGTTTCATCCTTTGGCGTTAATTACTTGGTCTTCTCTTGATTTTGAGGATTTATACAGAGAAAATGATGAATGTGAGAAGAAAAATAAGGAGAGTGATTTGAACTTATTTCTCATAATTTTTATAGTATATTTTGTTAGGAATTGATAGAGTTTTAAATTAGGTTGCTATGCGAGACATCACACCAAAATATATATATATATATATATTGTGGTTATGATTAAGGACTTGAATATCATGAAAATTACTCTTTCTTTTAAATTCTTCGATTTTTTTTTCATTCAATGATCCTTTTGGGATGGCAATAATTTTTTATAAAGGTAGTTTTAAAACTACTATGAAAAAAGTAACTTTATTAAAAGTTATTGCATAAAGCAATTTTTAGAATATTTTTTTTAAGGGTGAAAAAGAAGTGGTCAAATAGATATTATTGTTGCAATTTTAAAAATAAAATAATAAGAGATTTGTTCAAAAGGGAGCCTAAATTTAGGTTTCATTTGAGATAACTTTATTACTATTTTATAAAGATGACGTAGAAATAGAAATTATTATTATTATTTAAAATGTAAAATGATAAAAAATATATCTAAAATGAAGTTTTAATTAAATGATTAAGAGAAGTCATTTCATAAATATAATTAACTTTATATTTTGAGAGAATCTGAATCCTTAGTGATGGGGAGGTGCAGGGCAAGATCATTCTTCCTATTCTTTTATTTTTTTATTTTTGGGAAAATTTGGGCAAAGCCCGTATATTAAGAGAAAGAAGACATACAAGTAAAAACTAAGATCTCCACCAAAAAGAAGGAGAAGCTCACAAGGAGCTCAAAAAGAAAAAAATTACAAAGCCATAATATACCAGAAGGAACAAGAGCCCCAAAAACCAACATGAGCCGAAACTCAGTCAAAAATCATGTCATCAATAAGAGAAACAGAATATAAGGCACCCTGGTTGCCCGAAGACCATCCAAAGGTAGTCATAGTGAATGCGGACATCATTGTCCCAGGCACTACCACAAGAAGAACCCACCATGAGAAGCATCATCGAGCAAATATTAAAGCAGCTCCAGCAACTTGATTCAATTTTTCCATTTGCATACTCTAGCAAAAATGTTACTCTTAATCTTTAGTGAGATAGTAATAGAATTACTAGCATTCGTACCAAAACACCTCTCATTTCTTTCCCTCCAAATATAATGAATAGCACAACAAGTAGCTAAGAAAAATAGTCTTTTCTCATCATTAGAAAAAGTATCCTTTTCACTAATCCATTCAAGCATGTAGGCAACATTAGGCCGTAAAAACAAAGAGGTTGAACCTGGAATCAAGTTTGCTATAAAAGAGGAGTAGTTGCATTCAAAGAAAAAATGTGGCGGACTCTCAAAACCCGAGTGACAAAGCTTGCAATTAGAATTAATAATAATGTTGCGCTTAAGAAGAGTTTTGGCCGTTTTCAAGCCATCCACAAGGCTAAGCCAACCAAAAACCGAAAAACGCAAAGCATAAAATTTGTGTGATATGTGTTTAGCCCAAGAGCACTCAGGCTCATCTTTGTAATACTCTTTAGTAAAGTCACCAAATGACGCCTTATTATGGTTTCCCCAAAACAGACAGTTACCAGAATTCGCATAAATAGGAATATAGAGGATAGCAGAGGCAACAGTTTGGTCCAAAAGAGCAGGCAGATTCCACCTCTCCCCAATGATGTAATTGTAAACCATGGTATTCCAATTGCCAAAAAAAAAAAAAAAAAAGGTTAGCCAAACCTTCCACATTACACCAATTGTCCCAAAAGAAAGTAATAGGCGCATAAGGAGTAACTTTAAACTTGAAGAGAGGTTTGGTAATAGCAGTCGTTTCACAAACATACTTCAATTCTAGAATTTTGTAGCATGAACAGGAGGGGGTCTCTAAGGCGAAGTATTTGAGAAATGAGCCACAAAGAGAGAGGGTTACAATTGTACATTCTACAAATAATCGCACAGTTAAAACCAAATTGTAACAAATGCAAGGAATGCGACCCCAAACCCCCCAAGAGTTTATGCTTACATACTTTATCCCAAGCAACGTGATGTAACTTACGAGTGGCCTCCACATTTCCAAAAAATAAGAATTTGGAAGATAGTTCCTGATTAACTTCATAATCATTTTAGGTATAATGGATCCTCTAATCCAGTAAGCTATGGAGTTAAAAATGGTGAATTTAAGGAATTGCAAATGGCCAACAAATGATAACAGATTTGCCTTCCATCCATATAGCTTACGGGTAATACTTTCAACCAAAGGAAAAAAAATGAGTTTTTGAGCCTAGAAAAAGAAAAGGGAATGCCCAAATATGTAATCATGGTGCTAACATTATAAATGGATAAAGTAGAGCAAATGTGATACCTATTAATCTCATAGTTGGGAAACATAACCGAGCTTTTGTCATAATTGACAAACAATCCATAAGCACTGGCAAAGGTTTTCAGGTGTTGTGAGAGTTTATTGCAATTATTCAAATCCACAGCACCAAAGACTAGGAGGTCATCAGCGTATAGCAAATGAGTGATGCTAAATCGATCCACCTTAATACCTTGAAAGTCACCATTATCAATGAAACCAAAGAAAGCATCCATTACTATGCAAAATAGGTATGGGCTAAGAGGGCATCCCTATCTCAGACATGCAAAAGAAGAGAAGTAATCTTCCAGATCACCATTGATTAAAATTGAATAGTTAACATTAGAGATATAAGCTTTAATCCATTAAATAAAAGTGCTAGGAAAACCTTTTTGAGCTAGTCTAGCCAAAAGGAATTCCCTAGAAATTGTGTCAAACACTTTGCAAATATTCAGCTTGGCACAAAAGTGTTCAAAACTTCTCTTACCCCTAGCATATAACAAGATCTCATTGGCAAGTATAATGTTATTAGTAGAAATCCTTGATTTAACAAAGCTCGCTTGATTAATTTTCACAATCTCATGCATAAGAGGCTTCATTCTGTTGGCTAAGATTTTAGCCACAATCTTTTACAGAACATTACAGAGAGCAATCGGTCTAAAATCAAATAAGTAAGATACATGATTGTGTTTTGGAATCAAGGCAAGTGCAGTTGCTTTGACTTCAGTAGGAAGGTAGCCCTTAAGGAAGAAGGAACGAATAGCCTTACAAAGAGAAGGACCAATAATGCGCCATACATACTTATACAAGTGAAAGTTGATCCCATCAGGTCCTGGAGCAGAAGAAGATGCCCCAGAAAAAACAGCACTTTTAATTTCCTCATCTGAAACCAATTGAATAAGAGAGTCAGCCATAGAGGTGTCTAAAGTGTTCCTTGTAGGGAAAATAGACATATTCATACGGGTGGGAGGTTGTGGGTTATAGAGCTCTTGAAAGTGATTAATGATGGGTTTAATAACCTCATCTCTAGTAGTATTATAAACATTAGAGCCAAGATTCAGAACAACACTTTTCACATATAAGAATTTGAGGTCGTCTTCGCCTTGAGACAACCATTTAGCCTCCGCTCTTTAAATAACCCACGAGGCTAACAAAGTGGAGAATTCTGAAATTTGGAGATTAATGGATTTGAGAGAATGATCATGGATTTCATTCGAGGGGTCAACATTAATCAAATCTAAGTAATCTGTTTGCTTTCTATGAAGATCAGCCAAGTGAGTATCAATAATAGAAGAATTAACCCAAGAGTTCTTCTTAATTTTCCCTCTCAATATTTTGAGCTTGAGACAAAAGTCCTGAATAAGATTTTCAGAAGAGGGCCTAGAGAAAATATCAAGCACAATGTTCCAATATCACCCCAATTTGGACCAATATTTTTAAAAAGGTATATGCAATTACTTGGAGCCAACCCACCAGATTTCAGAATTATAGGATTATGTTCAGAGTAAGATGGAGACTCGATCGAGTAGAAAGAGTTTAGATATAACCCCAGCTAATCCTCATTAACAAGTACTCTATCAAGCTTAATATGTATAAGATTATCTTGTCTTTGATTAAACCAGGTAAACAAGCTTCCCACCGATTGAAGATCTTTGAATTTAGCGTAAAAAATTAGAGAATTATGCTCCCCAAGCCTAGGTTGAGGAATAGGATTTCCACCAGCTTTCTCAGAGACGGATATGAAGCAATTATAATCTCTCGTGAGAACCCAGGGAGTGTTGCAAGGAGGAGCCTGATTTCTGATATCCTTCCAGAGGATGTCCCTCTCAGCTTCACTATTAGATGCATAAATAACATATAGGAAGAAAGGTGAATGATCACCAAATTTGACATAGCCAGATATAAGCGGAATGGAGAAAAAGGTGGGAGTAAAATTCAGTTTATTGGGGTTCCATTTAACCAAATACGACCGAATTTAGAAAGATGAAAATTATTACAGCTATCTTCAGAAGAGAAGACAATATGAGCATAAAGAAAAAAGGGCCCTGAAGAGAAGAAAATAGAATTATATTCTCCAATAAACAAAGCATATCAAGTTTGAAAGAGCTAATCAAATGTTTGCAGCATATCACTTTATGAGAGCGATTAAATCTCTTGATATTCCAAGCCACAATGGTTGGAACATACATTAATGTTTTGAGGGATGAGGGGGCCTCCTTCCTTGTTTCCCCCTAGTGGATTTAGATTGCTGACTAGAATTGGGCGGCTGATTAATGACATCTTTCTTAAAAGACACAGATTTGACAGACTTGGGAGGGCAAGCCACTTCTTCACTTTCCCCTTGATGTAGAAGAACATCAAATTTGTTAGGTGATATAACACCAGGTTGAACTTCTGATATATCTCCAATAGACTGGTTGGAGGAAGAGACTCCTTCCTCAGTTGGAGAGTTTAGATTTGGTATACAGGTGGATGCATGATCAAGCTCGCCAGAAGACTTTTGAAGACTATCATAATTCGGTTCAACGGAAGAGTCAAAATTGACTTGAGCTTCCAACCGAGGGGGAACAATAAGTGAAACATCAAGAATGTCTGGATTGTCAGGTACCTAGGAGGGGCGAGACTCTTCAAGTGGAGCATTATGAGGTGGGAAATTAAGTGTGGCAGGAGCATCTGTGGTTTTTGGGGGAATAACATTTGTAGTGTCCCAATTTGAATGTGAGGGACCAGCTGTCACACCCCGAGATCTAACTTGGAAAGAATATCGATCAATTCCGCAACAATTTACCAGAGTTATCTATAAACCTTCAGTAAGCAATCTATCAAACATCTATAAAATTTAAAACATCAATATTCAAGTCGATTCATATCTCAAAACAACATGTACAATACTCAGGAACTACACTATCAAAGCAAGTAGAAAAATCTATCCTGTCCTGAGTACAAAAGAATCATCTATCGATCAAAAGAACTAAAACCTGTCGTTCTGAATCAACTCCTATCTCCTGCTCCCGAGCCCTGACCTGAAAATATCAACCACATATAATGAGCTTTACAAAGCACAGCAGGTCACCTAATACCTATAACTGAAATCAAAGCACGGCAATGCTATCAATATGCATGTCAATCTATTCAATCCGTATCAGTCAATGGTCAATGAGTCAATGCAGCGGAAATCAATAGTCAATAAAACCAGTCAATGCAGCGGCAGGCAATTCGGTAAATCAGTTCAATAAATCAATATCGTCAATCGAATCGATACGGTCAAATCAGTACAATCTAGTCAAAGAAGTCAATCGAGAAAAGCGATACGAGACAAGGAATCTATAAAACAGTCAATACGGTGTAGAACAGTAGGAACAGTGAATCTATAAGTCTATAGGCAGAAGTACAAATACGATGTCCATGTCCATGCTATCAATGCAGTATCTATATCTATCAATGTTCATATCAATGCTCAGTAGTCAATCGATGAAATAATTAAAATCCGCACGATACAGTATATCTGATCAATCAATAAGGTAGAAATCGATAAAGCAATAGATCCGTAAGTCAATACAGTAAACATGCAATTCAATACTATATACTGAACAAGTACAATCTACTGGTTATGTTGCTGTTGTAGAATCCATATTGCTGTTGTAGATATCAATTTACATTGGTTCAATCAATAAGAGTCGTCACTCTTTTCGCCCGTCGGCATATCAATAAACTCCTTATGTCTCCCTTCAATAATCAATAATCAATGTTTAAAGGAAAGCCCGTCGGCCCACCATCATGTACATGTATCAATATCAATCTCCAACCAATGTTCAACTAGGTTCCACTTGCGATCAGTATCAATAGTCAATTCAATCAATAAACAATTCAATAGTCAATATTAAAGCAATCATATCAATAATCATATGCATATCGATTCAATCTATCAATTTCATACAATTCAGGAATCGTACGAAAATCGGGCAGCATAACGGTAGTCGGTCAAAATTACACAAAAATCCTGCAAAAAGATACAATATCCAAATCTTTCCAAATTACAATAGAATATCTATAACGTCAATACAAGACTATCAATCTATAGAATCCAAACCAAATCAGGTCCTGATATTATTCTATTCAATTAAAAGCGCGTAAAATCAATTCCGACCGATAAAATCTTTGTAGAATACAGTCAAATCGTGTGCAATAATCATATCTATAACATACTAGAAGTTGTGCGGTGGAAGTTGTGTCAAATCGAAATCATGTCGAAAAGTCGACTACGAAAACACAAAATAAATCCCAACTCGGTCAAAACACAACATCTTTGAAAACAGAAACAGGGTTCGGAGTCCTTACCACGAGATCTACACTTTCTCCAACAGCAGCGTCGGACGAAAAGCGCTCCGCGGTCTCCGAAAACCAGCTTTTCTCTTTTTCCTTTTCTCTTTCTCTCTCCTCAGATATTTCTGATTTTAATTTTGATTTTTCTCTCTCCTCAAAACGAGCTCATTTCCTTATATCATACTCATATCGGCCTGGCCGATCGCCCGATCGTCCCGGGACGATCAGACCAAATTCTGATCGTCATGGACCATTCCCAGGGCGATGATCAGGACGGTATTGTGAACAGTGCCGATCGTCCCAGACGATCTCAATATCGTCCTGGACGATCCTGTCCAGAAATCATTCCAGAACACTCCAGAAATTAGCTATTTTCAATGCTCAGATCGGCCTGGACGATCTCAACATCGTCCTGGCCGATTCTAGGAGGAAAATCCAAATCAGAGAGGAACAGTAAGGGAACGAGATATTACAATCTCCCCACCTTAGAAAAATGTCGTCCCGACATTTCCCTACAGGTACGAAGCAAAAACAGACAATGCAAAACGATTCGATCGAAATCCAAATCCAAATCAAAACTCGTCGAAATCCATACAGAACACACCATGCAATCAATCAAATGTCAATATGCAATGTTCATATGTCAATATCAATCGGTTAGTCAAATCAATCTTACCAATAGAATCTTCTGGTCGTTGCTGATCCTCACGATGCTGTAAACTCTGTAGACTGTAGATGCATGTCACCACTGGAGGAAGTGCAGAAGGTCGTGGCGCAATTGTCTCCCTCTGATCTCTGACAGTCCTATCATCCATCCGGTTCCCTGATCTCTCACTGTAGGCCCTCGAGCCAACAGTCCTCTGTTGTCCTGTCCCCGTGCCAGAATCAGTCCTTCCATCCAGTCCTTTCTGAGGACAATTTGCTGCTCTGTGCCCTTGCTGTCCACAGTGAAAACACTGACCCGTCAATAGGTAGCACTGACCTGCATGTCGTCTACCACAGTGAATGCACGTGCCAGAACCACCAGATGATACTATCGATGCTGATCGTGACGCAGATCCCGATGCAGATCCCTTCGAACCCTCATACCTGCTTCTCTTCTCTCTATCTCTGTCTCTACCAGAATCATCTCGTCGTACCTCATCTCTCCTCCTCCTGGTATCCTCGTACCTCGATATCGGTGTCGCCAGCTCAATCTCTATCAATCGGGCCCTCTCCACTAGCTCAGAAAACTCATGGATCCGGAAAGGTACTAGTGGTTGCCTCAACTCTCTGTTCAATCCGTGCAGAAATCTATAACATTTGTCTTCGGCAGTAGGGATCAGATGAGCAGCGTACCTCGCAAGTGCAGTAAACTCGGCCTCGTACTGCATCACTGACTTGCGGCCTTGCTCCAATCTCATGAAAGCTTCCTGCATCTGTCGCTGAGCTGACGGTGGTACAAACCACATCCTGAATACTGCAGTGAACTCATCCCAGGTGATCTCAGCATTGGTCTTCCCCTGAAACTTCTCTCTCTGCTGTCCAATCCACCATCTCTCTGCCTCACTCTCCAACATGAATACTGCCAAAGGTACTTTTCTGTTCCCCGGACACTGCATACTATCAAAAATCTTTTCTATCCTCATTATCCAATCCTCAGCAGCCTGTGGTCCTACAGCCCCTTTGAACAACGGAGGCTTCAGCTTATGAAACATCTGCAAGTGTCTGTCTACCTCTTCTTCCTTGCTCCCACTCATCTTGCTCTGGGCATCCCCCATAACATGTGCAATCGCAGTAGCCAACTGCATCATACTCTCTGAAAGTACTGGGGCTGCGCTATGTTGCTCATTCGGTACACTAGATTCTGCTGGAGGATCCATATCTGTTCACCTGCACAATTCAAAACAAATGATACACACATGCAATGATGTATGCCAATGAAGCTCTTAAAGCTACCCAATCTACCCAATCTCTCAATCCAAACCTACAACTCTGGTAACAATTCATTCTTCCAATAACATTGCTCTGATACCAACTTGTCACACCCCGAGATCTAACTTGGAAAGAATGTCGATCAATTCCGCAACAATTTACCAGAGTTATCTATAAACCTTCAGTAAGCAATCTATCAAACATCTATAAAATTTAAAACATCAATATTCAAGTCGATTCATATCTCAAAACAACATGTACAATACTCAGGAACTACACTATCAAAGCAAGTAGAGAAATCTATCCTGTCCTGAGTACAAAAGAATCATCTATCGATCAAAAGAACTAAAACCTGTCGTTCTGAATCAACTCCTATCTCCTGCTCCCGAGCCCTGACATGAAAATATCAACCACATATAATGAGCTTTACAAAGCCCAGCAGGTCACCTAATACCTATAACTGAAATCAAAGCACGGCAATGCTATCAATATGCATGTCAATCTATTCAATCCGTATCAGTCAATGGTCAATGAGTCAATGCAGCGGAAATCAATAGTCAATAAAACCAGTCAATGCAGCGGCAGGCAATTCGGTAAATCAGTTCAATAAATCAATATCGTCAATCGAATCGATACGGTCAAATCAGTACAATCTAGTCAAAGAAGTCAATCGAGAAAAGCGATACGAGACAAGGAATCTATAAAACAGTCAATACGGTGTAGAACAGTAGGAACAGTGAATCTATAAGTCTATAGGCAGAAGTACAAATACGATGTCCATGTCCATGCTATCAATGCAGTATCTATATCTATCAATGTTCATATCAATGCTCAGTAGTCAATCGATGAAATCAATAAAATCCGCACGATACAGTAAATCTGATTAATCAATAAGGTAGAAATCGATAAAGCAATAGATCCGTAAGTCAATACAGTAAACATGCAATTCAATACTATATACTGAACAAGTACAATCTACTGGTTATGTTGCTGTTGTAGAATCTATATTGCTGTTGTAGATATCAATTTACATTGGTTCAATCAATAAGAGTCGTCACTCTTTTCGCCCGTCGGCATATCAATAAACTCCTTATGTCTCCCTTCAATAATCAATAATCAATGTTTAAAGGAAAGCCCGTCGGCCCACCATCCTGTACAGGTATCAATATCAATCTCCAACCAATGTTCAACCAGGTTCCACTTGCGATCAGTATCAATAGTCAATTCAATCAATAAACAATTCAATAGTCAATATTAAAGCAATCATATCAATAATCATATGCATATCGATTCAATCTATCAATTTCATACAATTCAGGAATCGTACGAAAATCGGGCAGCATAACGGTAGTCGGTCAAAATTACACAAAAATCCTGCAAAAAGATACAATATCCAAATCTTTCCAAATTACAATAGAATATCTATAACGTCAATACAAGACTATCAATCTATAGAATCCAAACCAAATCAGGTCCTGATATTATTCTATTCAATTAAAAGCGCGTAAAATCAATTCCGACCGGTAAAATCTTCGTAGAATACAGTCAAATCGTGTGCAATAATCATATCTATAACATACTAGAAGTTGTGCGGTGGAAGTTGTATCAAATCGAAATCATGTCGAAAAGTCGACTATGAAAACACAAAATAAATCCCAACTCGGTCAAAACACAACATCTTTGAAAACAGAAACAGGGTTCGGAGTCCTTACCACGAGATCTACACTTTCTCCAACAGCAGCGTCGGACGAAAAGCGCTCCGCGGTCTCCGAAAACCAGCTTTTCTCTTTTTCCTTTTCTCTTTCTCTCTCCTCAGATATTTCTGATTTTAATTTTGATTTTTCTCTCTCCTCAAAACGAGCTCATTTCCTTATATCATACTCATATCGGCCTGGCCGATCGCCCGATCGTCCCGGGACGATCAGACCAAATACTGATCGTCCTGGACCATTCCCAGGGCGATGATCAGGACGGTATTGTGAACAGTGCCGATCGTCCCGGACGATCTCAATATCGTCCTGGACGATCCTGTCCAGAAATCATTCCAGAACACTCCAGAAATTAGCTATTTTCAATGCTCAGATCGGCCTGGACGATCTCAACATCGTCCTGGCCGATTCTGGGAGGAAAATCCAAATCAGAGAGGAACAGTAAGGGAACGAGATATTACACCAGCATGGGGTGGAGTGGTGCAATTTAGTGAAGGAGAAGGCTTACTTCTTTGAAAATTATGATTCCTTCTAGAACTGCGTCCACGAGGGGGGGGGGGGGGGGTGTGGAGGGCGAAGGTTCATTTGGTTTATTTGTGGGAGCATCAGAATCAGACGTTTTGGAGGGACATGAAGCTGAGAAATGGACCAATGATTTGCAAAACTCACAAGTTGTTGGCTTCCATTCGTATTGAACTTTTAAGTTCAAAACGTCCCCTTCAAGAGAGATGGAGATTTCTTCAGGATATTTTGCCGAACTGTCAACTTGTACACAGACTCTAGCAAAGGTAAGACGAGTCTTCTGAGCTGTGAGAGCATCAACAGCTAACGGGATTCCGACTTTGCTAGCAATTCTAGAAATACCTTACGAATTCCAGCAAATAAGAGGTAACTCATAGATTTTTATCCATATTGGGACAGATGAGAAATTTTCCCTAACAGGGCGAAAGTGGGGCGACCACTTCTGTAAAATGAAAGGCTTTCCGAGAAGAAACCACACACCTCTAGACCATGCCATATCATAATATTCAGCAGACGTGAATCGTAACTGAAAAAATCCTTCTCTTAGAGAAATGCGTTGAAACGAACCTTTAAGCGACCAAGTTTTCTTTAAAGCACCAAGCAAAGCATTGTAGAAAGGCCTTCTTCCGATCGAGTAACCTACCAGGCAGAAGCTCCAATCATGCGCAGCTTTTGTGATTTTATCACCAGAAAAAGGAATGATCTCAGGTTCGGAGGTACCCAAAATGTTCTTCCAGTTGAGGGGGGGAGCCGATGGAGAAGTTGTTGGAGTCCATAGAGAGGGAGGCCCTCCGGCGGAGCCAGAGGGAGAGGAAAAAGAAGGCGAGAACTCAGCAGCTAGGAAAAGAAAAATCCTAGCAGAACGGCAGAACCTCAATGTGCAGAAATTTTTTTACATAACCTTTTTCATCTCCATACCATTTTATCATTCTTCCTATTCATTCGTAATATTGAGTCGATATAAAGTTTTGATAGTCGGATTGTACTTTTTTTCTATAAAATAATAATTAGCCAGACCTTTTAGGCTTCCTTATATTGCAGCTTTTGCTTAGTTGATTAAAGTTGAAGGTCTTCATGTCTTGACTCAGTGCGCTTCTTTCTGCCAATTTGGGAGATTCCTTTATGTATTTAGTAATTACTAATTAGTTTGTCGCTCAACTTGTCAAAAAAAAAAAAAAAATCAACGAGTATCGCCTCAAATCATTTTTTCACTTACGACTAATTTGGTTCCTTCAGGTTAGAAATAATAATTTTAAAATAATAAAATTGTTTAATTTATTAAAATTTTATTAATACATTTAACTATTAATTAGGATATTAAAAAAATGAAAAACTATTTTTTTAGAAATATATTTTCTATTTACATTTCTTAGTTGAAATGATGTGAATAAGGATCTCATTTTGGTCTCTATTGGTTGGGACTTTTGATTATCAACAAAGAGATTTTGAATTCGAGTCTTATGTGTGTGAGTTTATTTTAATTAACCTAAATATCTCGGAAAAAAAAAACTGATGTGAATAACATCAATCTTGTCAATTTTTGTACAGTTTTGAAAAATTTTGGGAGCATATGCAGATATTTTATTGGTAGTCTAATTTTGTTATATATGTTATTGATTTCATATGCCTTTTATTTTTCAATATAATTAAATTATTAAATAATATCTTTAACTAAATTAATAAATATTTGTAATTATATAAAATTAAATCATTTATCTTATGAATTAATTATACATTCTAATAACTTAATTATATTGAGAGATAACATGTTAAAGATAAAATTAAATATATGATGAGTAGTAAAATTAATCTTATTTTGATATAAAATATACAAGAATATCTTAAGAGATTCTTTTTTATTTTATTTTTTATCTTAGTAACTTTCTTTGTCTTTTTATTTTATTTTTACTTATATTCTTATCACTTTTTTTCATAAAAATTACATATTTTTGTTGATCTAGAAAATTATTTACATATCACTAGTTCATAAGAATATGATTATATGTCATGATCAAAATTATCATTTTAAAATTATTTATCATATATGACATAGTATCGCATTAGAATTTGCCTAAACAATCCATATCAACAAATATAGTAGTATATCACGACTAATAATATCATATAATGTGATATATTTTTCTCTGTCAATCCTAAAAATCAAGTACAATATCTTATCAATCATATAAATAAAAGCAGTCATGTGGTATAATACACGGGAGTTGTAACCCTCAGCTTGTTAGCCTCATAGTCATATCATATCATCTTATATCTCGCATTATGTTTTGAGTTCACACCACTAACCAATATTTAAAGGAAAGTTATGAGCCCACCGTCATGTGTAGAGTACCACGTCTTTGTTGTCAATAATCATATATTACCTAACTTTTTTTGCATATACATATTTCACATCATGTATAATATAGTAAATATTTGATATTATACTTAATATTTAGCTCATTGTATTGCTTTCAGTGCATATAAAATTGACATGTGAATAAAAAACAATTAAATTTATAGGACAATTTAGTATGCTCATTTCCACATATATATATAACTACAAGTTTACAACAAATAAACTATAATAGATATGTACGTATGCCATCCGTTTTACATAAATTTGATGCGTAAAATTTTTATCAATTTAACTATCTCACTCAACTTAGGAAATATGCCTCAAAATATTGAAATATGCTTAAAAATTTTAATATAATCATGAAAAAATATAATATACTAAACATTGTATGATGAATTGAAAGCATGCTACAAGTTGAGATATTGCAAAATTTGCAGTTTTAAATTCTTAGAAAACATAAAATAAGTAAAATCATTGAAATAACATTAGTATATCTTAATACAAATAGTTTTTCCAACTAGCCTGTTGAATCTTGGAGGAGATCTTGAGAGACATTCTTGCAAGAGAGAGAGGGAGAGGGAGGGAGGGAGAGAGAGACATAAATTTGGAGGAGGAAAATACCTCAAGCTTCATTAATTTTCCCCAACCAATACATCATACAAGGCTTCTATTTATAGAAGATTAACAAGGATGTGGTAGCATGCAAGAACACAATACCCTAAAACTAAATCAATACTTAACATAGCCCTTCAATGAAAATGACTATAGTCCCCCTACATCTAGCCTTTTTTTTTTTTTAGCCTTTTGTCTTCTATCTTTCTATTTTTCTTCCTATTTCCCTCCTCTCTTTCTTGGCTTAAAATGAATGAAATAGGGTCTTATGAAGATTTCTGGGAATGGAATGAGATATTTAAAAGGAAATAAAACCATGGGTAGCAATGTAATCATATAAATTATTTATTTTTTAGTGTAAAATTTATATAAACATTTTTATAACTTTAAATTTTGAGCTCTGATTATGAAAAAATATTCATAAAATAATTTATCATGTCTAAAATGCTCTTGCTTTTTTTTTTTATTATTTTTTTTTGCAAAACAGATATTAGACAACTAAAAAAATTCATTTCTATTAATATGTATCAATTTTTTAAGGAATTTCAATTAAACAATTAGCCTCACAGATGTATGACTTACAATTATTTTCTCCTCACTTAAAGGGTCGGGCCACATGAGAGGGGAATCAAACATGGATTAGGGGATCCCAACCATACTTGTCTACTAACCCAACTAAGCCCGATGAGATATAATGAATTTTCCAATCACCTCTTCTTCTCTGCTCTTTTTCAAATGCAATACTTAAAAGGATGGCTGCCTTGGACATTTTTTCGATTTTGAATTTATTTGGGATGACTATAATTTTTTATAAAAATGATTGGAAAGTTAATTAATATGAAGAAAATAATTATTTTGAAAGTTGGTATATAAAACAATTTCCTAACAAAAAAAAAAACTATTAAAAGAAGGAAATAATTGTGATCGAATAAAAATTATGATTAAGATCTGTAAAATAAAATAGTAAGAAAGCCGTCATAAACAAGAAAAATTATTCTATGCGGACACCAATCGTTATCCAAAGACTAATAAAAATGTACCACATCACCCTTTTATTAAACTGCGGCTCGATACCGCGGTATCAGGACGTAGAGCTGCGTCCGGCATCCGCACAGAATAATTTCTCCATGACAAAGCCTTTTGATGCTCGGAGTTGCTTGTGGGAAGTTTTTTTTTTTTTTGGGACATTTAGGTAGGGGTGTCAATATTTGACACGACACGAAAACCCGACTCGAACCCGACCCGAAAAATCCGGGTTGGACCCGACCCGAATGCAAAACGGGTCGGGTTCGGGTTCAAGAAATCGACCCGTTTGAAAAACGGGTCGGGTTCGGGTTGACCCGACGGGTTGCCGGGTCAACCCGTTTGACCCGAAACGGAACCTGTCCGAGCCAGCCCGCGCTCCGCCCGCGATGCGCCCCGCGCAGCCCGCGCTCCGCCAGCGCTGCCGCGGTCGCCCCGGCGCTCCGACGCGCTCGCGCGCTTCGCCCGCGCGCTTCGCCCGCGCTCGCGCGGTCGCCCCGCGTGCTTCGCCCCGCGTGCTTCGCGCCCCGCGTGCTTCGCGCTTCGCCCCGCGCGCTTCGCCCCGCGCGGTCGCCCCGCGCGCTTCGCCCCGCGCGCTTCGCCTCCGTGTCGGGTCAACCCGACAACCCGCCGGGTCGGGTTCGGGTTCGGATTTTCGACCCGTTTGCCTAACCGGGTCGGGTTAGGGTCAACCCGTTTGAACCCGGGTCAGTTCCGGGTCCGACCCGAACCCGACCCGTGACCCGAAATTGACACCCCTACATTTAGGTCATTTAAGGCAAACTCACACACACAACGCATACACATAGACTCGAACCCTGAACCTCTTAGTTGGAAGCCTAAGCTCTCAACCAATAGGCCGCCAAGGAGAGTTGTGTGCTTGTGTGAAGTTAATTGCTCTTTTTTTTGTTGGGGCGATGATAATGGGATCAAATGTTTTTGTGTCTCTATTGGATGGCCTCATGAGTCATGAGCATTGACAATTGCTTTTATAAAAATATGTGTACAATTATTTAGTAGACCTGTGCAGCCTTCGTAATTGACGAATTATTATTCCATAAATTATTTAGAAGCTTAGAACGCTTCATAGACTTAAAAACTTAAATTTAATCAGTGTAGATTATGTTAATGTTAAAATAAGTTTAAATATTTTAAAATTATTCTAATTAAAATTTAATTAAAATACACAGCCTCATAATTTTTTTTTTAAAATTTAATATATAATTAATTCTATTTGCTTTTATTTAATATTTAAATTGGCCAGCATAATATCTCCCAATTATAATATAGAATATAAAATCATAATTATGAGGTGTTCAAATAAGAGTTCATGAAAGCTCATCTTGATCCGTTGGTTGGGAGCTTAGGCTACAAATTAAAAGGTCTTGGGTTCGAGTCATGTGCATGCGATGTGTGTGTGAGTTTACTGTGTACTGCTCGGTGCTAGATGATATGGCACGTTCTGATTCGTGTCTGGACCATTCTGTGGCGGCATATAATAATTTCTCTGCCTCTACATACCTCGATTAAGATGGGTCAATGCGATTTATATGCTGTTGCTATAAATCAAAACAGAGTCCCGTCATCATGTCACTATAGTAGAAAGACACTGACTAAGCAATGCAGAAATCAGAGAATACAGTGTGCCATAGGAAGAAGACGACGAAGGAAAATATCATTTCTCCTACTAAAGTTACTGTAAAATTACAATGTTATGAAAGAATATATTCTGCTCTATAGTAGAGTTAGTCGCACTTGGACGTCCAGGATCGGCTTTGATTGTTATCAGTGTTGAGGATTCGGATTCGTTTTCTGAGGAGGTGCTTAATTGCTCTTTTGCTGTGGGTGTCATTTGCTGTGATGTTACCACCCCTCAAGTTGGAGCTATTATTTTGTGCGGACACCAGACGGTTCTTCCGTCCGGTTAATTAAAGCACTCGGTACCGAGCGAGGGTACCTAGAGGTAGCGAGTGCGGGTACCGAGCTCGGTATCGAGTGCGGTACATTTTGGAGGTGATATGACGCATTTTTATTAATCTCCGGATGCCCTTGGGACTCCGCAAAAAATAATAAATGGATGTAGGGGCGAATTGTGAGCTTGCCATTGAGAGTGCTGAGTGGTTGAGAGCTTCTAAATAATTTTTCGTAGGGTGTGGTTTTCCAAGCATGTCAGCTAGCAAGATTTTTCGGTGGAGTTGATATGTAGGAACAAATGGATTGATAATTGACCACTAAATGCTTAACATGTACTTGAAAGATTGGATTGGTGGTGGTGGACATGGCTGAGATATTGTTATAAAGAAGTGAAGTTGGCTGGTCAATGAAAATTTGAAATTCTTAGAGAAGTCGCCTAAGTGTCCTAGCCAAAGATTGTTGGCGTTAGCGTTAAAGAGAGCTCTATATTCTACTTCTGTTGAGAATATGATGATGGTGGGTTGTTTCTTTACACTCTAAGAGATGAACGTGTAGCCTAGGTTAGAAAAGAAGCTCATGATGGACTTTCGATCGGCTGAATCACTTGCCTAATCCGCGTAGGAGTAGCCATGAAGGGATTGATGGCCTCGTTGTAGGGGTAGCCAAGTAGGTCAAAGTTGATTGTTCCTTTGATGTAATGAAGCGATTATTTGAGTTGAAGGAAGTGACATTGTAATGTGATGCAGAGCATCTTAATTAAATTGTTCCTTAAGCATATATTAATTAGTTTATTACAAGTTTGTTATAGGATTCTAGAATGTTCTAGATTTCTACAGATTTCTCTTGCTAGCTTATAAGAATAGGAGTTGTAAGAGGAAAGATGAAGAATATATTTTTTGGAATTTAACGGTGTTTTCACTGGTTTTGTGTTCTAGCTCTGAGGAGCTTTAATTGTGGTGCTTCTTCGGTGATCTCCCCACATCTTAATGGTTGATGAGTTGATTCACTGTGAAGGTAGGTCTATGGGCTATAATTAAGTATTGAAGAGAACCCTTGAGTAGTTGATAGACAAGTGGGATAACATATGGTTGGCTGATTTCAAGAATAGGAAAGCATGAAGTTGGTAAAATAGAGATAGAGTTGCAGGAGAAATTGACCAACCAGAATATGCCACATCAACGGTATCGAGCACGGTATCGAGTCACAGTACTAAATTGGGTTGATGTGTTGCATATTGGTTAGTCTTTAGACGGAGTTTGGCGTTTGGCATTCACACAGAATTATTTGTCAAGTTTGTAGACCTTCATTGGAACTTTATATAGGATGCTTTGGGCATATGTATTTTGTCTTAAGACGTAGCTATGACGGATTTTGAGTGCTTGAATGCCAAGGAAAAAATGATATGTTTGTGATATAAATAAAATGGAATAACATTTTAACCTTTAATATATGTTGATGACATCGTGGTTATATAAAAAAAAAAAAGCAATATTTAACTATCTAGCAACTCCATGTAATTATAATTATTTTAAAATATGTCAAAGTTTGATCGATGTGCCTAAAGTGATGATTTGATCTAAAAGAACTAATTTCTCGTATAAAGGAAGTACTTAGATTTTGAAATAAATTTGTTAAATGTCTATAATAAGATTTTGAGTCGAAATATGTTAATCCAAAACAAATTTTGAGTTAATGCACTGTTATAAAAAATGACAATCAATCTTAATATGTTCAGCGTGAGCATGAATGACTGAATTGCAAGAACATAGATATCATCATGATAAATAAGTATTGTAGAGTAGATTTTCATCTGAAAGTCTTGAAGGTGTCAAAGCCATATAATGTTAGTCATTGTAGTAGTAAGAGAGCAATGCATAGCCTTAGTTGAGAATTGAGCAAATGTAGATTACTTCCTTACACGCCAAGGGATAAGCTTAAGGGTTGGACATAGCCAAGCAATACCTTGTTTGTAGACTTGCAATCAGGTATATCTTTTAATTTCCATGACATTTAGATATTCGTTATTAATTTTTAAAAGAAAAAGAAATAAAATAGGAAAAATTTAACATAAGGACAACTTGATGGGCTTAGAAATCCTCAAATTTATGTTGAGATAAGTTTGGCTTCCATTTTTGCTATACAAAATAAACTTTTTTGTTCATTACACAAGAGTATTGCATTTTTTTATTAACTAAATCTTATTCTATCACTTAATTTTTATTTCCTTAAAAATTTCTTTTGTCTAATAATTTCTAAGTAAAAAAAGGATCTTTCTCTCTATCGCTTTCCAAGATGTTTCCATCTTGTTGAAAGAAAGATCCATTGCTATCACATGAAAAAGATGCAAGGGTGTGAAACCTAACAAGCTAACATGTTCTATTTCACGAGGCAATTCACTTTGTTTTGATTTGACTGGTTAGTATTTATGACAAACTATAATAATGCAGTTCATGAACTATTGATTAGGAGTTTTGACTATCAATTAAGAAATTTTGAATTCGAATTTTACGTATATAATGTATGTATAAATTTATCTTAACAGATCTAAATATCACATAAAAAAGTTTATAATATAATACAAATATACTTAGTGCCACTGTAAACTTTGCTACATATTTGTCTAACATTTTTTAATTTAGAAATTCGGCATAGATGTTGCTAGATTCCCTTCTGAGTACGCCAGAAGAATGAGATCCATGTTTTTTTTTAATAATGCGCTCAGCTTGTCGGTCTCTCAATTATTGGAACAATTATTACCTCCTCCGACCGAATGTAGAAAAACATTCGGTCGCAGGCAAAAATCCCGTTATATCGAGGTGTACCGAGTTTTTTTTGAAAAACTCGGTACACCTCAGTACAACGGGATTTTGCCTGCGACCGAATATTTCTCTCATTCGGTCGACCGAACCAAATAAAACTTCCAATTATTGAGCAGAGTTAGATTAAATAGCAAGCATGCATGATTCAGCCTATCCACGCGCAAATTTGTAACAATCTCAAAATTTATTAGAACTGATGAAAAAATAAAAATAAAAAAAGAAATGGGTCAGAATATTAGATTGAATTTATGATTAGAATAAATTTTAAATTTTAAATTTTATTTTGAGTTTAGTGAAATATAAATTAATTATAAAAAAAATATTCCGATCATTTTTTAATTAGGACAATAATTATTAGATATATTTTATTCTAAAAAAATAATAAAATAGGTTAATTAAAAATCCATTTGGGTTAATCTTAGGGTATGCTTGAAATAACTTTCTGAATTTCTGTAGTGTAAATGTATATTTTGGTAACTATAGTAACAAATTTATTCTTTTCCACATCAACTTTACAGCCTTCTAAATAAACCCTTAATTTTTGTTAAGGATTTGGAGAAATCAATTTTATATAAAAAAAAAGTATTATGAGTAAATAATAGTTTTTAAAAGCTATTCCATTCTAGTAAATTTAGTTATAAAAATTATCTTCATATCATCAAATTTTAAAAAACATTAATTAATAAATAAATAGATATATGATAACAAATTTTTTGAAAGACATTCATGCCAATTAAGTCAAACTCATCATACATCACATATATATATATAACTCAAATAAAAGATCTCTTGATTGATAATCAAATTAAGCTTCAAGTACCAGACCAAAATGAGCTATGTTAATAATAATTTTAAAATAAAAAAAATTGTGTTAAATAGCAGAGATTATTACGTGCAGAGTCCAGACGTTTCTTGTGAGGTTATATAGCAAATATATATTAAATACATAGTATTTGTATTTGTTATATATTTATTGTTGATATATCCTCGAAAAATTATACTGATCGAGCATGAATCTCGAGGCAAAAATCAAGTTGGAAACTTCAAAAATTAATTCGGAGACCGTCTCAACTTCGATTTTAGCAAACTTATACTCGAACTAATCCTCTCAGAAATACAAACCAAACGACACTAAATTCAACTCAATCCGAGCTCAAATGAATCCAAATCAAGGACCCGAAGCGCTGTTGAAAAGTTCGAACCATAATTTGAGTTACCAAACGGTTTTCAAACATGACGTGCTTATAGTCGAATCGAGCGGCTCGACGAGACAAATCCAATGAGCCTAAGATCGTCGAATTCCAACATCATTAAGACATTCAAATACCTGATGAACGGTACACGATCAAGGGATTCAATATCGGTCGTCCATCCGACCACTCTCAATTTACCCATGTTCTCTCACCTATTTACAGGTCATGCCACTCCAGAATATCTATAAATAGCCCCTCATTTCTCTTAAGGAGGGGCCCAAGCCAAACCTAAGCAAGAAGAATAAGAGAAGAAGAAGAGAATGATAGGAGGAAAGAGACTCCTCCTCGACCACCGCCGAGATTCTGCCTGACTCCCACAGGATGCCGGAATTCCGCCCGACTTTCACGGGACGCCGGAATTCCGCCCGACTTCCAAGTGACGCCGGAATTCCGCCTGACTTCCACAGGACGCCGGAATTCCGTCCGATTTCCATGTGACGCTGGAATTCCGCCCGACTTCCACGGGATGCCAGAATTCTGCCCGACTTTCAAGTGACGTCGAAACTCCTCCCGATCTCCAAGTGATGCCAAAGTTTTGCCCGAATATCATTCACCGCAGGAGTTCTCGATTGACGTCGGACTTCTAGCCGATGACGGATCTTCGCTCGTCTCTAAATTTCTACCTAACGCCTAACTTCTGCATGTTGTCGGAATTTCGTCGGACACCTATCTGATGCTGGATTTCTGTCAATTGCTGGATTTTTACCTAACGCCCTCCTTCTGACTTATGTCGCCCACATACTACAGTCCTTCCGACCTACGTCGCCCGCCGACTATGGTCCTTCCGACTTACGTCGCCCACCGACTACAATCCTTCGGACCAAACGAACACATCAGTAGTGATTCTTTGTATTCTTATCCTGTAATGTACTCTATAAGATGTACATCAAGCTAAGGCCTTCTCCCAAGTAAGGACCTCATTTGTAATCAACTGTAATACTAGTGGATTCATTCAAATTGGGCTAGGCCCCGTGTTTTTTTTCCCCGTTTAAGGGGTTTTCCACGTAAAAATTTTGGTATCTTATAAATGCTACACACCCTCTCTCTTATCTGATCGAGTGCTGGATTTTCGTACAAAGCTAAGGCGTTAAGCTTTATATTTTCTACCGCCGACGCAACAATTGTATACCCTCATAAGTTTGAACGATCCAAACTCCGCACCTAATAATTTCTGTCTAAGTAGACTGTTAATGGCCCAAAAAAGGAACTGGATCGTCCATCTCTGATGGTCTGAAATGGAGTAAAATACGGTTTGATAAATTATGGCGTGTAGGGTAAAGTAAGTCAGCTGGGCACATCATCATCACATGCAGCCATAGTTTTGTAGTCAGTTCGCCATCAAGCTTTTCAGGAAATGAGTTAATGCCACTTTTGACAATTGAGACATGGATTTGTATCCCTTGACTTCATGGCTGTGTGATTTGTTTCCTTGCTTTTAAAGCTAGAGGAGACTTAGGTACAGAGATTGCCGGGATTCATGTTCAGGTAGGGCCAATTTTATTTATTTTTCTAAAACATTCTATTTTATTTTAATAAATTAAAATATATTCATGTGATATTTTTATTTTATTTTTATTTTTTTTAAACAGAAAATTATATTAATAATAATCAAGAAAACAGTACAATTTGAGGGAGAGATAAAGAAAAAAAGAAGAAAAGGAAAATACAATAAAGTGCGGGCTCAGGGGCGATTGAGGCGACACACCAGCAACATGTCATAAGGACCATCCAATAGCACCTCGAAGCTACCCGAAAAGAACCCACAGCTATGGTTGCCACAAGCACGGCGCAATGATGTGGCCCCAACCCATCATTGCCCAAATACGACGCAAAACCATCTGACTGAACCAACCTCCACAGTAAGCCAAAAACCATAGAAAACAGAAACAGACTAACGGCGACGGCGGCCCCGACCACGACCGCGGGCCCTGCCCCGAAAAGCAACCACAGAAACAGGCCTAACATTAGCAAGATTAAAGTCAAACCCAGGGTCTGAACCACCACAGATTTCCGGCGACGGCATGAATTCATCATCAGAATCAGAAACCAATTCCCCCTCAGACGACTCCAGCCAATCCAAATTGTTACGAACATTCGATCCCGAAGCAACACCCAAAAAATTTCCAGCAAAATGCGAATCAACAACATTAACCGGAACATCAACTAAAGAATTAATTACCTCATTACATTTAGGATCAACAGCTAAAATAAGTTCCGGAGAAATAACAGCAGGAGAAATCCCCACCAAATCAGCCACATTAACAGCCTCAACACAATTAGGTAATAACACAGGAGGAACAAAAGGAGGAGCATAAGGGGATAAAGCACAACTAACTTCATTCTCCATCCCACCAACTCCACCAATAACAGTGTCAACATCAAGCCCAACAACCACCTCAGTCTCATTAATTCCACCAACAATAACAGAAACACCAGCTTGGTCGATAGGAGCAAACCGACCCTCAATAACAGGCAGAGCAACTTGCTCAGCACCATCCATATTACTAATAATAGGAATTTCACAATCAATAGCATCTCTAGCTAAAGAAGCATCATCCGCATTACCCAAAACATTACATTCACGAGAGAGAACAGGATCAACAAAAGTAATAGGTTCTTTGAAAAAATTTGCAGCTATAGGCTCAGCCGTGAGGGGTTTAGAACTCCGGTTAGGACAATCCATTTTTTTGTGACATAAAGTTTTACATGAAGAGCAAAAACCAGGCATGCATTCACAGACAACCTTCTGGACATACCCCAATTTTTCCGGCCCTAACCAAACAGAATCGGGGTAGGTTTTGGTAACATCTAATTCGACTAAAATACGAGCTACAGAAGGTCTAGATCCAGTTGCAGTGGCATTATCAGTTTGTATCGGTCTACCAAAAATGGAACCCAAACCGAACAAAATGCGAGAAGAGAAAAGGTGAGGACGTAAACCAGGGAAAGACAACCAAACAGGCACAACCGGTGATTCCTCAGAGAGATCAAGAACAGGGGACCATTTAATAACTTTCATGAAACACCCAAAAACCAAGTAAGATCTATGAGCAAAAACCCTTGCATAATCCAAATCATTATGAAGCTTTATCAAAACATTCGTTTGATCTAAAAGAGTGACCGAAAATTCTCCCGATAATTTCAAACCGAAAAAAAATTTACGTATAGAGTCTAAAGTGGGGCGTTTGAGAGGAAATATCCCAACCAAAGCAAATTCAAAAGGTTTAGCAAGATGAAGAAATTCCTCTTCCGAGAACCATAAAGATGGCATACCTCGGTTCGAAGATATGCGGAAATCCGAAAAAGAGACGATGGAATCACCAGATAAAGCATCCCTAAACGATTTAGGTTGCATACCAGCGAGAAATCCAGGATCCAATAGCTTTTTTCGCCATAGCAAAACCCCCCCGACGGCAGGAGGCGGAAGAAGATGAAGGCGGCGGGCTAAGCCCGAAGGGGGCGAAACCCTAGCAGACGCATGAGATAATTTGTGTTCAATTATAAGTTGATATATTCATGTGATATATTTAGGGTTCAATGTTATTTTTTATGATGAATATAACATTTGAGTGTTTATTTGGGGTTGTTTTAGTAGCTATAATTTTATTTATTTGTTGTTCTGTATTACTTTTTTGTTATTTAAAAAAAAATAAAAAAAATTATTTTTTGCAATTAGATTTAGGCTGTGTGAGACAGTTTTTTTAAAGCTTCTTAAATCATTTTTTTAACAAAAATTTTAATTTTTGTACTAAAAAGTCTTTTTAAGAAGTAGTAAAAAGTCTTCCCAAATGAAGCCTTAGGCTTATTTGGGACGGCTTTACTTTACTAATTTCTAAAGAAATTTCCTGATAAAAAAATTTCAAGTTTAAAAAAAAATTACTAAAATAGAAAGCTGTCCCAAACAAAACTAATTTGTGATAGGTAAAAAAAACTATAATTTGTATATATATATATGATTTAAGATTTTTATTTCACAATAATTTCATAATAATTATTATAAAAAATTGCATCAGAATGAAAAAGACATTGAGTTTGTAATGCATATAAATGGTCAGCGAAGAGCCCATTCTCAATGATGATTGTTAAGTACTTAATTATTAAAATTTATGTCATGCAATTATATCAGTTTGAAATTTTATTTTTGAAGCTTTGAGTATTAATTTTATGAATAAAAAAATAATTTGAGGGCACGCGTAATTCTCCCTAATTAATGCAATGAAATATAATTCCTCGGTGTGACCCCCATCAGGTTTAGCTGGGTTGATGGGCGAGCATGGTTGGGAACCCCCCAATCATGCTCGCCCACCAACCCATATTTAAATCCCCTCTCATGCGGCGCGACCTCCCTTAAGTGAGAAGAAAATAACTGCGGGTTCCATATCTGTGGAGCTGATTACTTGTAGGTTCCCGATGGATTAATTATGCCACCATAGACGATGTTGGCCTTATTCTTTATAAAGCGCGAGTTTAAAATAAAATAAAAATAACTTATTTACATATTTTATAACGAGGGCATTAAGTGAAAATATCAAGATAAAAAATACTATGTTATAAAATAAAATAAATTGAAAGAAATACATTCAAAATTAAAGACATCAAGGCTTATATATATAATTCAGCTCCAACTAAAAAGCTTACGACTCCTATAACTTCCCACATCCATCTCTTTTTGGAAAAATTTGGGGCAAAAGCCCATGAATTGAATCACCAGAGGTTACAGAAAAGAAAAACAGAGGAAATTACATGTATAGAATCAGCTATACCCCCAAAATAAAAAGAAAAAACAAGAAGAAAGAAGAAAATCTAACAAACAAGGGACTCAGGAAAATAAAGGTCTACAACTATGACATCATAAAACCATCAATCAAGTAAGCAGCCCAACAAAAGAAGAGAAGGCATTGGTTGCCCGAAGAGAAGCCGAAGGCTGAACGGACCATCACAGCACCCCCTATGAAGTCCGACAAATGCTATCATGGTTGCCACGAGGGCCTTCCAAGGATGTTGGCTGGATGTAGACATTTGCTCATCATCATCCTAAAAAATAATCCAAGTAGCCGACAAGTAAAAATGAAGAGCAAAAACAGCTGCCCAAAGTAAAAATTCCATATGCCGTCCCGAAAAATATTCAAGTTATCAACAAAAATTGGCAAAAAAATCTCCCAGGTTACCAATATGCCGAATGCAAGGCCAAAAACATGTAAATTATAGCAAAGACAGCAAGCTAACAGGTGGAACCAACATATAAAAACAACATTTGAATACCACCTACAGTCCAGGATTTCCCACAATCAGCCCGAAATATAGTCAAATTTCTCCATGAGCTGCCCATTTCTCTCCCACTGATTAGTTTTAGCACGAATAGCATTGATGATAACTTCTTTTAAAGCATTAGGACTCCTCCAATCATTAGCATACCTCATATTGTTCCTTTCCCGCCAAATAAAATAAACCAAACAAGCCCAAGACAGAAAACAGAAATTCTTTTCCATCTTGCCAAAATTTGATTCATTGCCAACAAAATCATAAACTTGCATAATTTTGGGTCTTAGATAGAATCTATCCATCATAGGAAGTAGAGCCGTTAGTATCGAAAAAGAGTAATCACACTAAAAAAAATGTGTGAATGAGTTTCTGCAGTCCCAAGACAGAAAGAACAAAAAGGGGAGACCGGAATTCACCTTATGATAAGGTTATCTTCAGTTTTGAGTTTTCTGTTCATAGTCTTCCAAGCATAACAAGTATAACTAAAAGCGAATTTCTTATACCAAATGTATTTAGACCACAACATATCATCTTTCTGAGAGTAAAAAACTGCTGTGAAATTTTCTTATGCCAAATTTTTTGAAGGGTAGGAGGAGCCCTCCCAAGTCCCAAGAAAGGACCGGTTGCCCTCCCACGTCCATCTCACAAACTCCAGATCGCGTATTGCCCCTCCACTCTGTCGTACTTTTGCTCGATTGTAAAGTCTGAACGCAACAAAGCCAACAATGCCCTGTCTCTTTCTTTGCTACTGCAGCACTGCTAAGCCTCTTCTCTCTCTTTCTTCTATTCATTCTTTCTCTATATCCGTTGCTTTTTCTATGATCCTGATCTCGTTTCTTTCCCGCTTTACTTTTCCTTTTTCTACTAATATTGCGCAATTACTTGCGGTAGTATAGACTAGGCCTCACTCTTTAATTATATTGCCATAGACGCTATATCTATAAATATTTTTACGATTTTTGAATTGTGTGAATTATTTCTCTCCCTTGAAGAATATAACCAAAATTTAAGTACTTTTTTTAATAGGCATTCTTCTACAATTTTTTTGAGACATATAGGCCAATTAAAACAGATTCATACACACATCATAATGTGATGATTATCATAAAAATCGGACCTACTTGAAGGGATTTCCCAATCCAAAAACAAAGTCACTCGACAAGTTTAAAAGCTTAAAAGATAATAATATTTCATAAATGCCTCAACTCTTCTTACATCTTACTATATATTATACTCAAGTAGAAACCTAGAGAAATCAAGAATGTTCTAGAATCCTATAACAAATTAAAATTAAATATTCTAAGGAACATCTTAAAGTAAAATGCTCTGCATCACATCACATATATAAGCCTCGAACTCAAGACCTCTTAGTTGATAACTTAAGCTTAAAATCAACCTGCATTTAAAAAGTTAATGAAAAGCAACAGAGAGTAGAAGAATCTTGAAATCATATGGCTTTGTTAAGTCTTCAGATACAATTAATGCATTATAAGAAGAAGACTAGGGAACAATTCCTGCACTTATAAGCCGTCGAGATTGGTACAGCCAATCTGAACTTTCAGAGGAAGTACTGCCTTAATTAAATTGTGATAGGTAGAGTATGATAGATAAAATATTATTACAGTATACTCTAACAAAGCTCTCAACCAACATATCAAAATGAGTTGTATTTCTTCTATACTTCCAAAATAGTACTAAGATTCTCCCAATGTTTTTGAAAAAAAGACAATGTATGGTCATATGGCTTTTAAAAAAGAAGTTAGATATTCTGATAATTTTAAAATTTTATGGTGAATATCGATAATTTACATGTAAATTTCATATATAAATATATATATGCAGAATTATGATAATAAATGTTTTATATCTAATAATTTTATATTAAAACCATGAAATACAGATTAACAGATGGATAATCATGCGAACAGGGCAATCAATCTTACAATCCTCCACCAGACCATCCACATTGATTCTGCTCTCAAATGGAATGCCCGTCAGGATTCGAATTGTTGGATAGCCCAAAATCGGTTTCTTCTCCTCCCTGCTGCTCCTGTTGCCTTTGCAAGTACTGACTGTTCTCCCCAGTTCCTGCCTTTTAGGTCGGCTCCCCTTCCTTTTCTTTGTATACTTTCCCATTTCTTCTTCGGGGACCGTTGCTGGCTTCTCTCTCTCTCTCTCTCTCTCTCTCTCTCTCTCTCTCTCTCTCTCTCTCTCGTTTTTCCAACTTTCCTTTTCCTGGCAGTTTCAAAGTCTGAAACTTGGCAAATCCTACAATGCCTATGCATTCTTTTTAATCTTCAAGTGAGCTCGATTAGTTATGTCACATTGTCACTTATTTTTGGTTTTGCCGCCATTATTTTATTTTCTCAGAATTAGTTTGTTGGTTTGGCGTCTTCTTCCTTTCTTCCATTCTTGTCTCCTCAGCTTGTGAGTACAGTTCTAAACTTGCAGTTCCAACGAGTCTGGTTCTATTTTTCCAAAAAACTTTGGCTTTCATAATAGTCTAGTTCGTCCTCTATTGTTTTAAATATCTTGAAAACGCTGGTTCTTAGGCTGTTCTGTGAGCTTGGATACTATGAAGAAGGCAGAGTAGCCAGTAAAATAGGTATTAGTTGAAAGAGGGGACGAAGACAAATTAAAAGCCTCGCATGTTATTGCCAAACATAAACAAAACAAACAAAAGGGGTGAAGAAGAATAAGCAAACAGGAAAGTGAAATAAAAGGGGAGAGGGAAAGTTAGGAATAGAATTTAAAAAGGGTTGCTTTTATGGAGTGGGAATTCAAGATGCCTCCATGGGATTTAACAGAACTGGAGCAAAATACTGGCGAGGATAACTTAAGCTCGGTGGTGAGCTCAAGTGGGAGCAGAACAGGAGGCCTTGACTGCTCCGTTGATCTCAAGCTTGGGGGTTTGGGGGATTTTAGAGTGGCTGATAAGTGGAAAGAGCAGAGGCGACCTTTCGCAATGCCGATGAAGATGTCTGCGACAGTGCCGGCGGGCGGGCAGTTGAAGAGGCCTCGTGTGCTGAGCGGTGGCAGTCAGAACGTTTCATGCCTCGTTGATGGATGCAGAAATGATCTCAGCCACTGCAGGGAGTATCACAGGCGGCACAAGGTCTGTGAAGAACACTCTAAGACTCCTATTGTGTTGGTTGGTGGCCAAGAGCAGCGATTTTGCCAGCAATGCAGCAGGTAATATAGAAGGATAATTTGCTTAGTTTGGTAAATTTGTTTGTTTATTTTGATTCATTTAGAACTGGATCTATATGTATGTATTTAGATATGTTAAATCTGAAAACCTGCAGCCCTTAAAAGTGACTTGTTTTGCCTAATCAGCCGGAAAGCAGCCATTTACCGCTCATCATAATAAAAAATTAAAAAAAAAAAAATCAGCTGGAAAAGAGGAGCTTTTGTTTGCTTTTTGTTCAATACTCTGATAAATGATTAGCTTGCTAGTTTACAACTATGTTTTTTTTTCCCCATATTTTCTTTATCTTTACAGAAGGCACTTCAACTACTGCAAATGCTATTTTTGTTGCAAGTTTTGATTTAGTATTTGTTAGCATTAATTAATAGGTTCTTTTGAGGAAGTTGATATTGGGTAAAATTCAAAATAATTGGTCATTTCTTTCACTAGGTGATCTTTGTTGTTTTGCGATGTATAGCGTCTCTTTTCTTTGAATGGGGTTGGATTATTTTCTGTACTTAAATCACTAGGCTTTTTGGCGTTTATCTTGTTGTGGTAATTGGGCTTATTTTTGAAGACAATATTCATTTTTTTTCCTTGTGAGAATGAGGAAAGTGACCAAGAATTTTCTATTTAAAATTGCCTCCGAAATTTATTAGCGTCGTAAAAATCACTTTTTTCCTTTTCTTCCAAGAAAAAATAGTGATAGCTGGACTCCTTGGTGGGCTAAACAATTGGCTGTTCTTTCAGGTGTTCAAGTTTTTTTTTTTTTTGGGTGTCTGAGTTTTGAAAAGTTAAAGTTTTGAAACCAAAATATGAGGTAAGAGGAATTCAATCTTGAGCTTTGGTAACAAGTTCCAATATCTTTATTAAGTTAGCTGGCATCTTCAGGTGCCTAACTTTCAGTCTTCCTTTTGCTTTAGCTAGTTGCTGGTAGCTTTCTTTACTCCCTCCTGGCATTGAATATTTTGCACTTTAAACGACAATCTCTCTCTTCCAAATCTCCTAAAATTCCATTTTCCTTTGCTTTTACTCAAATGGTTTTATTTGCCTTGGGAGTTGTCTCTCTTTTAATTTTGTTGTACGATAGAAGTATGCTTTTCCTTTTGTGTTCATTCCTGGTGCCTCTGGTTATCACATTTGTGAGATTGAAGAGCGTTCTCTTGATACCATTTTTCTCTTTATCCTGGAAATATGCAATCTTGTTCTTAAATAAGGACATACCATACAAACCTCTACATATCTTCTATGATAACCTTACTAGATTTTCGTCCATCCCTGCAGAATTTTCTTAGGTGCAACCAATTATCTTAGTAGGATAAATAATAAAAACAAGCTAAGCTACTTATCCTTCTATATTTTGGAGCTAAGTTATTTGGACATGTATCAGAACCCCATCTCATTTCTATTTTCTCATGATATTAAAATCTACATTATTGACTTGTTGTCCAGATCAAGCGTCATAAATAATGGTATTATATGAAGGGAGATCAGCAGTTTAGAATCTAATCATTTTTCTTTTTCTTTTGCAAGGATTCCATATGTACACGCACTTTATAGTTTATGTTTTGCTGTAACTTTGGTTAGGTGGTATTGTTTTTCATCTATAAATTAAAGTATCCAAGATTCAGACCCTTGAAAGAAAAAAAAAGGCCTTAGGTGTCCATATGGTTTGATGAAGAATCAGGATATTCTTGCTTAAATTTAGATTGTCCTGGTATAACCGATGCTTCTTCTTGTAATGAATGAATTGAATCTCGTCTATAAAATTCTGTTTTGTTTTTTATTTCCATATTCTTATGTTTCGTTCCATTATATTTCCTAATGAAGCAATTACAGTGATGCAGCGCACATGCCATCACTGGGATTACCGGCTATAAGGGACGTTACTTACTTTTACTACAATACCCACTTATCTGCTTATTCCGTTAGCTATTACTCATTTCAGCATTTTCAGTATTTAGTATTATTATATGCACTTTTTAGTGGCCTGACCCGATATAGTAAATAGAAAAGATACCCGGAGATATATGTACCGGAATTCTAAAGAAAAGAAGGCAGAAGAAATATAGAAGATCATTCCTAGCATTGGCACTGTTCCATTGCTTTCTTGTTTTTCCTTGTTTTTCTCCTCTGTTTTTCGTTTGCAGGTTTGTTCGTTGGCTCATTCCCTGTTGCTGCACCAGAGTTTGGTATCAGAGCCAGCATTTGGTTCCAATGGCAGAAGGGAGTAAGCGCCAGGCTTCCGACGGCGATCGAAGCCTTGAAGCTTTGTGGGCTGCTCACAACAGCACCACCAAGCAACTAGAAGAACTTAATGCCGCTTTCTACCGGTTCACAGTGGAAATGCGGAATATAGTGCAGCCGATTCCTCCAATCCCAGCTCCGGATCGCCGCCCTCCTTTTCAAAACCCACGGCCACCAGTCCCACGGGATGTGGCTCGGATTGGTCGCAATCAACGACGTCCTCCCACCCTGATACCGGAGTATGCTGAGTCCGAAGACGAGATGAATGATGAGGCAAACCGGGACTGGCCCGATTCCGGTGAAGATGAAATAGACACACTACCGGCGAGACACAGGGGTCGCGGCTACACTCGTCATCAGGGGCAAAATGATTTTCGTGTTAAACTCGACATCCCGTTTTTTGACGGGAAGCTACACATTGAGGACTACTTGGACTGGGAGCGGGCCGTCGAGACGTTCATTGATTATATGGAGATCCCACCTGAGAAACAGGTGAAATATGTTGCTTGCCGGCTGAGGGGCGGCGCTAGCGCGTGGTGGATGCAAATTTAGCAATCACGCAGGCGAGAAGGTAAAGGACCGATACGAAATTGGTATCGATTGAAACAGTTGCTGAGAGGGCATTACCTTCCTACAGACTATGAGCAAATGTTATACCATCAATACCAGCATTGCACACAAGGCAGCCGATCGGTATCTGACTATACGGAGGAATTTTATCGGTTGAGCGCACGAAACAATCTTAATGAAACAGAAAACCAGCTAGTTGCTCGTTATATTGGTGGACTCAGGGATACAATTCAAGACAAGTTGGAGCTCAACTCAGTTTGGTCTGTGTCGCAAGCGGTTAATTTCGCACTGAAGGTTGAATTACAACTGCAACGGCATTCCCGCACCCAAGCAGCCCGTCGGTTTGTGCCTGACAATCGACTGGAATTCTCTAAATCACCTACTGTTTCATCAAAGGTCTCCCAAGCTGCTACGCCACAAACGGGTACCGCTGTCGCCAATGTGAAGGGACAAGTTCCAGCCAAAGCGCCTCCTCGCGACAATTCTCGTGACAATCCATACGCCAGACCCACTACACTAAAGTGCTTTCGCTGTTTTCAACCAGGACATAAGTCCAATGAATGTCCAAATAGGCCACAGGTACAAATATTAGATGGAGAATAGGACGGATCCGCGGAGCAAGTCGAGGCCGAGACTGATGGCGAGGAAGAAGTTTTACAAGGTGATAGTGGAGAGCCTCTAATCTGCATTTTGGAAAAATTGCTGCTCACACCACGAGTTATGGGGGATTCACAGCGTAATGCACTGTTTCGTACCCGTTGCACCATTAATGGGAAGGTATGTGACCTCCTTGTTGACAGTGGGTGCACCGAGAATATCATTTCTCGCACCGCCGTTAATGCCCTTCAATTGAAAACAACTAAGAATCCAAATCCCTATAAAATTAGCTGGGTAAAGAAGGGCATGGAAATTAGTGTGGCGGACATGTGTAGAGTCACCTTTTCTATCGGAAAACACTACACTTGTGAAGTGTTGTGCGATGTATTGGACATGGACGTATGCCATTTGATTCTGGGGCGGCCCTGGCAATTCGATTGCGGCGCTATATATGATTGTCGTGCGAACGTATATTCGTTTGACTGGAAAAACAAGAAAATCAAATTGTTGCCTGGCAAGACCGAGAAGGCTACCAAGACCGAGAAGGCAGCCATTTGTATTATTCCTGGATCTGTTTTAACACAATGTCAGGCTGCCAAGTTACCCATCTTAGCATTGATGGTCACCGACAACACCAAGTGTGACAAGAGCAACCAGCCCCCAGCTCAAATCCAAGCCATCCTCACGGAATACCAGGATCTTTTACCCACAGAACTCCCCACGGGTTTGCCACCTATCCGTCAGTTGCAGCATCAGATTGAATTCATCCCCGGAGCCACGTTACCGAACTTGCCTCACTACCGGATGAACCCAAAGGAGCACTCCATTCTCCAGGGAATAGTGGATGAACTGCTTAAAAAACACCTCATACAGCCAAGTATGAGCCCTCTTGCAGTCCCAGCTTTGATTGTACCCAAGAAGGACGGACAATGGCGTATGTGTATCGACAGCCGCGCAATCAATCGAATAACAGTCAAGTATCGATTCCCGATGCCTAGAATTGAAGATTTACTAGACAAGCTTGCGGGTGCCACAATTTTCTCAAAGCTAGACTTGCGAAGCGGCTATCATCAAATTCGTATTCGGCAAGGCGACGAATGGAAGACAGCCTTCAAGACTAAGGAAGGGCTCTTCGAATGGAAAGTGATGCCATTTGGGTTGTGTAACGCCCCATCGACATTCATGCGCCTTATGCATGAATTACTCAAGCCGTTTCTAGACAATTTTTGCGTCGTCTATTTTGACGACATACTGGTGTATAGCTCATGCCTTGCAGATCACTTGAATCACCTGAAACAGATTTTTGACTGTTTGAGAAGCAACAAGCTGTTTTTAAATGAAAGCAAATGTGAGTTTGCTGTTCAGGAGGTCCACTTTCTTGGATTTATATTGTCTGCTGCTGGAGTTCATATGGATCCCAGGAAAATTTCAGCTATTCTGGAATGGCCGGTACCTCGGAGCATCACCGAAGTCCGAAGTTTTCACGGCCTTGCTAACTTCTATCGTCGATTCGTCAAGGGTTTTAGCATTATCATGTCGCCCATTACAGATTGTTTGAAACTTAAATCTTTTGAATGGACTCCTTCACAACAGCAGAGTTTTGAAAGCATCAAAACTGCAATTACCTCAGCACCGGTTCTGACCTTGCCCGATTTCAACAAACCCTTCCAGGTAGATACAGATGCGTCTGCTACCGGTGTTGGCGCGGTATTATCCCAGGACGACAAACCTGTCGAGTTCTTCAGTGAGAAACTCAGCCCCGCCCGTCAAAAATGGTCGGCATATGAGCAAGAGTTATACGCAGTTATTCGAGCACTCAAGCAGTGGGAGCATTACCTTCTTCATCAGGATTTTATTCTGTGCAGTGATAACCAAGCTTTACAGTACATTAACAACCAGAAAAACATTAACCGATTACACGCTCGTTGGATTGTTTTTTTGCAGAAGTTTAGCTTTGTAATTAAGCACAAAGCGGGTAAGCTTAATAGGGTGGCAGATGCCCTTAGCAGGCGCTCAGCACTTCTCGCACGACTGCAGACAGAGCTCACGGGAATGCAGTTGCTACAGGAGCTGTATCCTGAGGACCGAGACTTTAAAGACATCTGGGCCAACTGTTTGAATGGACATCCCTCAGCAGATTTTACCGTCAGACATGGCTATCTGTTTAAAGGCAATGCTCTATGCCTACCCGACTCGTCATGGCGTCAACAAGTCATACAAGAAATGCACTCCGGAGGCTTGGCCGCGCATGCTGGCCGTGATAAAACAATTCAACAAATACAGTCGCATTTCTACTGGCCACATCTCCGCAGGGACGTCACGCGCTTCGTCGAGCGTTGTCACGTCTGTCAGACTTACAAAGGCAATGCACAGAACACTGGTTTGTACTCGCCACTACCTATTCCAAATTCAATATGGGAAGACTTGAGTCTTGATTTCGTCCTTGGCTTACCCCGGACAAAACGCGGATCAGATTCTATTATGGTCGTAGTAGACCGTTTTTCGAAGATGGCTCATTTTGTCCCCTGTAAGAAAACTTTTGATGCGTTAAATATCTCACGACTTTTCTTTAATGAAATTGTCCGATTGCATGGGTTACCACGGAGTCTCACGTCAGATCGAGACGTCAAGTTCATTAGCCATTTTTGGCGAGAACTTTGGAAGAGGTTGAACACTGAAATCAATCTTTCCTCGGCATATCATCCCCAATCGGACGGCCAAACGGAGGTAGTCAACCGCACTCTAGCAAGTATGCTCCGCTGCCTCGTTCAACAGCACCCCAAACGGTGGGAAGAGCTCATTGGCCAGGCCGAATTTGCATACAATTCTATGCCAAACCGTTCAACTGGCAAATGTCCATTTGCAATTGTCTATACGAAGATGCCTAACCATCTTGTAGATTTGACTATTCTCCCTAAATGCCATAGCATTGCTGCTGCTAAAACAGCCACTCAATGTGCTGAAATTATACAGGAAGTTAAAGAAAAGCTCAATACTTCCTATTCTCAATACAAGCAAAAAGCCGATCAGCACCGAAGGCAAAAAGTGTTTAAAACCGGCGATCTTGTTATGCTACGCATCCGCAAAGAACGTTTTCCACCGGGTACTCATTCTAAACTTAGTCCAAAAAATATTGGACCTTTTCCCATATTGAGGCGCATCAATGACAATGCTTACATTGTTGACCTTCCTCCGGATTTCAAAATGTCCTCTACGTTCAACGTATCCGATATCCGTACATACCATCCGCCGGATGACGCTCCCACTATCGTGACCTCGCCGGAGACGAGCTCTTCTGAAGACGGGGAGACCTGATGCAGCGCACATGCCATCACTGGGATTACCGGCTATAAGGGACGTTACTTACTTTTACTACAATACCCACTTATCTGCTTATTCCGTTAGCTATTACTCATTTCAGCATTTTCAGTATTTAGTATTATTATATGCACTTTTTAGTGGCCTGACCCGATATAGTAAATAGAAAAGATACCCGGAGATATATGTACCGGAATTCTAAAGAAAAGAAGGCAGAAGAAATATAGAAGATCATTCCTAGCATTGGCACTGTTCCATTGCTTTCTTGTTTTTCCTTGTTTTTCTCCTCTGTTTTTCGTTTGCAGGTTTGTTCGTTGGCTCATTCCCTGTTGCTGCACCATACAGACCTGTTGATGATGCATACTTAATCACCATTTGTCTTTAATGAAATTTTGCTTGTATGCTGTTTTCATGCATACCAATGCTCTTGTTTTCATTTGCTTCAATGCGACATATTTGACAACAAACTTTGTTAACCGTCAATCACTTTATTACATGTCATCATTATAGTTTTGCATGGGCATTAGTTTCTCAATTGGCAAAACTAATTCCGAATGGTAAGTTTTGATTTTTGGCAATAGTTCTTGTTTTTTATTATTATTATTATTATTTTTTTACATTAAAAAAAGGAAAGAATACAAACAAAGAACCCCCACAAGGCCACAACAATAGATTACAAGTACAAAAAATAAGCAAAGAAATTGAAGAATGGATGGGAGTCGATAGAGCTCGCGGACTCAGACCAGCATTTGGTTGCCAGGTAGGGGCCATCCATGGGAAAACAAAATCGAAAATGAGAAGCTGCCAAATCAGCAAAACGAGCCACCCAGGTTGCTAACCAATCCTGGCCATCCACAACGCTCGCAGCAGACCTGCTTCCTCATCGTCCATATCGAAACTGATAGAAATGGGCAACCAAAACAACAAAATTGCCCTCAGCCTCCCAACCACAGCAACCAAGAGCAAAGGGGTAAACCCAACCAACAATGCAGCCAACATAAGCAACCCAAAGGGACAAATCGAAAACTGCAGAACCCACAAATTTATTTCCTGCCACGTTTACCTCTACCACGAGAGGTAACAGGGACAACAAGCCGAACTATCTGTAATGCACCATTAGGCCCAGGTTCATCATCACTACTAGAAGATTCCGACCCCTTCAACCAATCAATTTGCTCAAGAAAACTCTGATTCAAAGTAAACTTTAAATGACATTTTAATTCCTCATTAGAAATGAGAGAAATAGGAACTTCAATATAGGCACCACCAGACGTACGTCAGCTTAGGAGATGGAAGGGACGACGAAATAGAACCCTCCAAATCCAACTGCACAGGAGAAACATAGGAAGATCCAACCAATTGCACGTACAGGAGCCAAACCATTGACAGGAGAAGACACATTAGCAACCAAAGGTTTAGCAGACTCCACAGACAGATTAGTCGGAGCAAGCACAACAGCCCCACAAGATAAACTACCTTTACAATTAGTGTGACAATTCAACTCTCCCACATCATGAATATTAGGGGCAGAAAAAGAAGAAGCCAAGGGCATTTCCCTCAAAAACTCCACACTCCCAACCTCACGCACAAGAGGGACAGACAGGGCGGGGACCAGAACATCAACAGTCTGGTCAACAACGACTACAGCTACGAGGCTAGCATCACAGGCAGCAGCCAAAGTTTCCACAGACGCAACATTCACTAAGTTTATATCCTCAATCTCCTTAGCAATAACAGAAGTCTCCACAACAGGCAAGACAAAATCCTCAATAACTAAAGGCCCCCAGACAAAACGCTAGAACCAGGAATGAGTTTAGAATCAGAAGGAGAAGAGGAAACCTTGCCTGAAATCAACGGCTCAACGTACAGCAGGACGTCAGTGTTCTAACAAATGCCCAAAACACTTAGAAGAACCACAAAATTGAGGAAAATCCTCAAAAATCACTTGCTGAACATAACCAAACTTCTCGGGGCCTAACCAAACTTTGTCTGGTAGGACTTGTTATGTTTCTTGCATGAGGAAGAAGAAGGATCTTGTTGTTGTTGGATGAGAGAGAGGGAGAGCTTGCATAGGGAAAACCTTTTCCTTTATTTAATGTGGGCTATCACCGGGGGCCTATCAATACATCAACATGTAACCTATATATATATATATATATATATATATATATATGGATGGTGTGGTGCATTGCAAGAACAGCCTAATCTAAAATCGAACCACTACACAACAGTTCTTTATTTAAGATGTTTTGTGTGATAAAAAAAATTGTGGCAGTAAAATGAGAGTTTTATATTATAGTTTTATATGAAAATTTTGCACATGTATGGATAAAAGAGAAGAACACATTAGATACTAAATATTTTTTGTGAAAATTTTGGAGAGAGAAAAAATCACATGGCTTGACTGAGTTGAAAAATATCAATGTGTATAGAATTATAAAAGTCTACTCATAATTAAAAAGGACATTATTACAAAGTTGGAAGCACTTGTTTGGTCTCTTATAGCTATAATATAGTTTGTGGAAGAAGTTGTAGAAAGTGATGATGATGAATAGAGTGTTAGGCTATGTGGAATTTGATTGTGTCGATCCATTGTTTAGGGTGTTGTGTACTCGAGCTCCCCGACGTTGTGTACCCGAGCGCCCTGGCATTGCATTGTTCTCTTAGAGAAAAGACAGAGTAGAGTGCTGTAAAGCTCAAGATCTGGAGTTGCGGCGCTGTCAGGCAGATCGGAGACATAGCGTTGAGCATCAAGGTGCTCTAAACTGGCACCGTAGTGTTGTGAGGTCAGCTGAACTTTTTTTTCTTTCTCGTTTTTATTAATGGTGGCATCCCTTGGTGGTATGTATTATATACATTTGTTTGTTCTTGTGTCAGAATGGTGTAAGAAAGAAGAGAAGCAAGGAGAGAGCGAGAGAGAAGAGAGGTTTGTACAAATTTGTCCCAATTTTTATAGTGAATTTATTGGTGTAGTGTGGCTTGATGATTATTCCCATTTTCGAATTTTTCAATGTTAAAACACGATGTTCTTTACTTTTCATTGCATTTATATTTTTTCAATGTGAAGTTTACTTCCACCCCCCAACACAGAGATACCAATAGGGTGGCGACATTCGAGTGATGACGGTCAAGTGACAATAGTTGGGTAACGTCAATTAGACAATTAAGATTGTGTGATGATGATGAGTAGACTTTGGTTGGGTGACAAAGATTGGGTTTCGATGATTAGGAGATGATGAATGGACTACAATGGTCGACCAAAGGTTGTCAAACGTTGATACTTGGATGCGTGTGGCAGTCAGCGGTGCTTTGCGGTTGTTGTTGGTGTGGAATGTTACGTAGAGCTCTAGAATTATTTAAATTTCCATGATCTCTCATAATTTAAGTTTCAAAACTCTCTCATATGGAGAATGTAGTATTTTGGGAGTGTCATTTTGATAAATCTAGCCAATGGTCTATATCACTTCATTGGATAGTCTATGTTGAATATTTTGATCATCATTTAACATTTGAGTATCTTAAAGACCTTAGAATTGAGTGATCTTGGGCCTGTTACATTTCCGGTCGAACTACTTGATTTGACTATAATTATATAATATTTGGAGACTATTTGGTCCTTTAAATAATGTCATGAAGTTTATAAATATACTTTAAGTGTATAATGTGGACTCTTTTGGACTTTTTGATCAGCTCTCCTTTGTTGTTTTTGGGTTTGCCTTGTCTGAATGTTTAGTTGAAATCAAAGCCTGGATGGTCCTGAATTTATTTTCGAAAGTCTCTAACATAGATAATATATAATGATTTGTGCCGATCAAGTGATTTTTTTGGGAAACGTATATAAAATGGATGCTAGATCATTACTACAAATCTATCAAACCAATTCTTGTTTATTATGCAACACAAAATTAGAACATTTTCCTACTGCTAGAATGAACGTTCTACGCTTTCCATTGAATTGCTTTTAAACCATCATTTTCTCTCTCATCCTTTTCCTTGGGTTTGTTTTGTAGTTTCTTTCTCATTCTTATGGTTTGGAATTTGGATTCAATCGAGGGTTATTTGATAGTTTTCTTGAATGTAGATCTTTTATTTTTGCATGCTTCTCTCTATTTGTAACCTTAGCTAACTTCTTCGTGCCAATAGGCAGGGGTGTAAGCGAGTCGAGTCGAGTCGAATTCGAGTCACCCCTGGCTTTAGCTTGAGCTTGATTAATTAATCGAGTTCAAGTTCGAGCTCGAGCTTTATTCTACGAGTTCGAGCCGTCTCGTTTATTATGAAAGAGAGAAAATAATTATGATTTAAGAAATTATTATTATAAAATGGTAAAAATAATGATAAATTATAAGAAAATAATAAAGAATTACTTAATATAAGAAATTGTGATAAAATTTTTAACAAATTTGTATTTAAAATTATGAATTGTAATATATTTTAAGTATATTTTATATTAATATTTTTTAAACGAGCCAGCTCACGAGCTTACGAGTCGAGTCGGTGCTAGCTCAAGCTTGGCTAGCTAGTTAGCCATTTATCGAGCTGAGTCCGAGCCAGTTCACGAGTCGGCTTGACTCATTTACAACCCTACCCATAGGTAAGTCTTTTTTAGGATGGACTATTGTAGTAGCTCTCCTGGTTTACTCTTTTCAGAAAACCTGTTAAAAAAAAAAAAAAAAAACTATTGTCATGCTAGAATCCTGTGCAAGGAAAACTTATTGCAATACTTGAACTGCGAAATTATTAAAAACTTGAGACACTTAAGGCAATATAAGATTGGAGGCGTTAGGCTCAGCCGTAGGTGTTTGCTCAAGTAAAATGAGAGACTCAAAAAGAGTGTTATTTCACTTGAATTAACTTATTTCAGATACGATGAATACTTTGAAGGGTTTGAAATGTTAGCCATCATATTGAACTATCTATGCAGATCAATAAACTTTCACGTTTCATTGGCTTTTTAGTTCATCTTGCAAAACAAAATATCTTAAACTAGCACCCCATAGATATGTTTAAATTATTGGCAAAGTTGAACTAACTAATTTGTTCAATCTCATAATTTAGTCTATCCATTTTAATTTAACCATCGTCGTTGCTTTCTTCTTCTTCTTCTGCACCCTGTTTATAACAGTCAATCTTTTGCCATTATTTTCCTAGTAATCCTCTTCAATCTCAATATTATAATTTAAGCTTTTGTACCAACATTTGTGCTTGCTTAAAATTTTCATGCGTCATTGTTTCTCTATTAATCCTAATGCTCTTTTTTCTCATAATTTATTTATTTCAATATGTTATCATAAAAAAACAAATTTTCTGTTTGAACTTTGAAAATTATTGGATTTGCGACTCCTATTTCTCCAATCAAGGAAACCAAGTTTGTAGCAAAGGATACATGCAACTCTGGATTGAACTGGCCTAAGAAAATCACCACAGCATCTTAATAGTACTTTATCAAATCTCATCTTCATAGAGCTTAAAGAAAACTGCCACATCTAGATTAAGAATCTCGCTTCTTAATTCTGCATGTACTCTATTTGGTCAGTGGATTCCATGCATGTTGAAGGGCTTACTTACCAAGCTGTATGGCTATATTTCTTCTGCTGGAGATAAAGATTTTATGGGTTATGGGATTGCTTTCTACATATGTGATTCACATCTAACTATTTGCTGTTATTTAAGGACAAACTGATGCGTCTTTGCTCTTTTTCTTTTAATGGTGTAGGTTTCACTTGCTTGTGGAGTTTGATGACGTTAAGCGAAGCTGTAGAAAACGTCTCGATGGGCATAATCGGCGTCGTAGAAAGCCACAGCCAGATTTAGTTTCTGGTAACTTGTTTCCAAACCTCCACGGTATGCTCTTCTTAAGCCTATTCATCCTTTTCCGTCTATTTAACAGTGCTGTTAGTTCTAGGGGTGTCAATTTCGAATCACGGGTCGGGTTTGGGTCGAATCCGAAATTGACCCGGCACTATTCGGATCAACCCGAACCGACCTTTTTTTACAAACGGGTTAGTATTTCGGACCCGAACTTGATCCGCTTCAAGTCCAGGTCAACCCGACACCCTGAATGACTCGGGGGCGTGAAAAAATTGCTAGTTTTCGGGGGCAAAAACGGGTCAATCTTTGCTTTTCGGGTCAAAACGTGTTGAAAACATGTCAATCTCCGATTTTCAGATCAAAACGGGTTTTCGGGTCAAAGGGTCAACCTAAACCCAACCCGATTTTTGAAACGGGTAGAGTTTTTTAACCCGAACCCGACCCGTTTTGGATCCGATTTGACCCTAACTCGAAATTTTCAGATCATATTCGGGTCGGATTTTGGGGTCTATGCTTTGAAAGAAAACATTACTCATGCACCACAGGAATCAGATTTCCAACCTACCCTCAAATATTTCCAACTGCTGCAGCAGATTCAAACTGGAGCACTATAATCAAAAGTGAGGAATATACACTCAGCAGGCACCAGCCTTCCCCTCTTCATTTCATCAACAGAGCAGCTGCACCACCGCCACCACAGCATTTCTGCAGCTCCTTCACTTGGAGCTTCAAAGAAGGCAAGCAACTCCCCTTCCTCCACGACGATGAAATGGTGCTCAGCCGCCGGACAACCCTGGAGCCCATCTCATCTGCAGCAGAGAGCAGTAACAGAAAGATAATTTTGACCAATGGATTGCCTCGGACCCTCCACTCTGATTGTGCTCTCTCTCTTCTGTCATCCTCCACAAATACAGCTACTATCAGTCTAGGCCAAGATATACCGGCCGAGAGAATCCAAGCCGGCGATCAGCCCATGCTTTCTAGCCAGGATTATGGAATTGGACTTGGCTTATATTCCCACTTGCAAGCAACAGCAAATAATGTGTCGATGACGACGGGGTTTCTGTGTTCTGGAATTGAGAATGAGCATGTGAGCACTGTTCTAGTTTCAGACGCCATTGAAGCTGACCTGCATTGCCAGAGGATATTTCATGTTGAGGGTGAAGGGACTTCTGACAGGGCTTCTCACTGTCTCCCCTTCTCATGGTATTAGATCAGGTATTTGTAATGTGGAAATTCCTTTTCTTCTCACCATAGATTTTAGTTTCGTGTGGGACGACTTTTTTACTGTTTCTTAAAGCAGCTTTTGAGTACAAAAAATATTTTAAAAAGCAGTAAGAAAGCCGTCCAAACGAAGCCTCTATGTTGTCTAACTGAGTTGTGTGATTCTGTATTAGTTTTAGAATGGATGGAAGTTTTGGTGATTAAGCTGATATCTTCATATGATGACTCAATGATGGCGGGGGAAAATATTACTTTACTGAAGGTAAAATTTCATGAGATGCAAATATGAATGTGGCATAAATTATCTATATTGAATTGAGCAACAAAAATTCAGATGATTTGGGAATTTAGAAAGTTAGAAAAAAAATGATTGACCCAAAATAATATATTTAAGATTTAAGCAAAAAAGTTATTATATAAAATTAAATTAACAGCTCTTACATTACTTAACAAGAGTTTAGTATGAGAATTTATGAAGTTAAGTAGTGATCATAATAATGATAATGTTGATACCATATAATAATATGAAAATATAGATTTTCTTATGAAAAATATCATATAATAAATTCCGTTCATTTATTTATTTTGTTAGCATATACGATTATCAAAATCTCACAGTAGGAAGTTAATTAAAAAAATTATCAACAAAAATTATAGACAAATATAAGTATTACAGGGGTTGGTACAATTGTGAATTTTTTTTCTCAAATATATCCTAAAGATTTTTTACTCAAAAGGGAGATTACTATTCCTTTTGGTGTATGAGGCTCAAGTTCTCAAATAATTCAATAAATATAATTTAGAGATTGTATATTAAGTGACAACATATTATGAGGGTTTGGTAAACTTGTGATATCACGCGCTAGGGTTTTTTTTTTTGGGCTCTGGCGTCTTCGAGTGTGATTTGGGCTTTTTCGTCTTCCTCTCGATCTCTCTTCGTTCTCGACTCTCCATCGTTGCTCTACGACCTGGTCTCTCGATCTGCTCTGCTTTGGCCTTTTGGCCTTTGGTTGTTCTCTTCTCCTAATGGAGAAGGGTACGACCTCTCCGACTCCTGATGCGTGGGGTGCTCTGCCATCAACTACGGCTGTATCGTTGAAAGGTTTGGCTAGATCTGTTGTTTCTTCTTCTACATCTCAGTCGTTCCGAGATGTTTTAGTGGGACATTCTTCTTTCAATCTTCCAGTAATCTCTTTCACTAAATCTACTGTTAAAGGTGTTCCAGCGCTCTTGATGTCAGAAGACGACATCTTAAAACTTGCTAGCCCGTATCAATTTACTTTGGTTGGAAAGTTTTATGTGAGGCGACCGAATTTGGATGCAATTAAAAATTTTTTTGCTAAATTGAAATTATCTGGGAATTGCTCCATTGGCTTGCTTGATGCTAGACATGTTTCTATACAGTTATAGAATGATCTTGATTACAGTAGAGTGTTTTCTAGGAGAACTTATTATATCCTTAATTGTCAAATGAGGTTACTCAAATGGACTCCATTTTTTGTTTTCAAAGAAGAATCTCTCATTGTTCCTATATGGATCTTGTTCCCTAATTTACGATTGCATTTTTTTTATTCTCATGTTCTCCATGCATTAGGATCCATTTTTGGCCGCCCTCTGCAAACTGACCAAGCTACGGCTAATCAATCAAGACTCTCTATTGCTAGGATTCTTGTGGAACTCGATATCACTAAGATTGTAATATCTCGTTCCCTTACTGTTCCTCTCTGAATTGGATTTTCCTCCCAGAATCGGCCAGGACGAAGTTGAGATCGTCCAGGCCGATCTGTACTGTAGAAATTATCGGCCAGACAACAGCCCTGGGAACTGTCCAGGACGATCAGGATTTGATCTGATCGTCCCGGGACGATTTGGCGATCGGCCAGGCCGATCTGAGTAAGATATAAGGAAATGAGCTCGTTTTGAGGAGAGAGAAAATCAGATTTTTATTTCAGATATTTTGAGGAGAGAGAAAGAGAAAGGGAAAAAGAGAAAAGCTTGGTTTTGGAGGCCGCGGAGCGCTTTTCGTCCGACGCTGCTGTTGGGAAAAGTGTAGATCTCGTGGTAAGGACTCCGAACCCTGTTTCTGTTTTCAAAGATGTTGTGTTTTGACCGAGTTGGGATCTGTTTTGTGTTTTCGTAGTCGACTTTTCGACATGATTTTGATTTGACACAACTTTCACCGCACAACTTCTAGTATGTTATAGATATGATTATTGTACACGATTTGACTGTATTCTACGAAGATTTTACCGGTCGGAATTGATTCTACGTGATTTTAATCGAATAGAAAATTATCAGGACGTGATTTGATTTGGTTTCTATAGGATAATAGTCTTGTATTGATGTTATAGATATTCTACTGTAATTTGGAAGAATTTGGATATTGTATCTTTTTGCAGGATTTTTGTGTAAATTTGACCGACTACCGTTACTCTGCCCGATTTTCGTACGATTTCTGATTTGTCTGGAATTGATAGATTGATTAGATATGAATGTGACAATTGATATGATTGCTTTAATATTGACTATTGAATTGCTTATTGATTGAATTGACTATTGATACTGATCACAAGTGGAACCTGGTTGAACATTGGTTAGAGATTGATATTGATACCTGTACAGGATGGTGGGCCGACGGGCTTTCCTTTAAACATTGATTATCGATATATTGAAGGGAGACATAAGGAGTTTATTGATATGCCGACGGGCGAAAAGAGTGACGACTCTTATTGATTGAACCAATATAAATGATATCTACAACAGCAATATGGATTCTACAACAGCAACATAGCCAGTAGATTGTACTTGTTCAGTATATAGTATTGAATTGCATGTTTACTGTATTGATTTATGGATTTATTGCTTTATCGATTTCTGCTTTATTGAGTTTGATCGGATTTACTGTATCGTACGGATTCTATTGATTTTATCGATCGACTACTGAGCATTGATATGGACATAGATAGATATAGATATTGCATTGATAGCATGAACATGGACATTGTACTACTGCCTACAGATTCATTGTACTACTGTCTACTGTTTCTGTATTGTATTGATTGCTTTATAGATTCATTATTCTGTATCGCTTTTCTCTACTGATTTCATTGATTTGACCGTATTGACTTGTTTGACGGATATGGATTGAGTTGATTTATCGATTTTCCTGCCGCTGCATTGACTGGTTTTATTGACTATTGATTTCCGCTGCATAGACTCATTGACCATTGACTGATTCGGATTGATAGATTGACATGCATATTGATAGCATTGCCGTGCTTTGATTTCAGTTATAAGTATTAGGTGACCTGCTGGGCTTTGTAAAGCTCATTATATGTGGTTGATATTTTCAGGTCAGGGCTCGGGAGTAGGAGATAGGAGTTGATTCAGATCGACAGGTTTTAGTTCTTTTGATCAATAGATGATTTTTTTGTACTCAGGACAGGATATATTTATCTATTTGCATTGATAGTGTAGTTCCTGAGTATTGTACATGTTATTTTGAGATATGAATCGACTGATATATTGATGTTTTAAATTTTATAGATGTTTGATAGATTGCTTACTGAAGGTTTTTAGATAACTCTGGTAAATTGTTGGAGTAATAGATTGACATTCTTTCCAAGTTTGATAGCATGAACATGGACATTGTACTACTGCCTACAGATTCATTGTACTACTGTCTACTGTTTCTGTATTATATTGATTGCTTTATAGATTCATTGTTCCGTATCGCTTTTCTCTACTGATTTCATTGATTTGACCGTATTGACTTGATTGACGGATATGGATTGAGTTGATTTATCGATTTGTCTGCCGCTGCATTGACTGGTTTTATTGACTATTGATTTCCGCTGCATAGACTCATTGACCATTGACTGATTCGGATTGATAGATTGACATGCATATTGATAGCATTGCCGTGCTTTGATTTCAGTTATAGGTATTAGGTGACCTGCTAGGCTTTGTAAAGCTCATTATATGTGGTTGATATTTTCAGGTCAGGGCTCGGGAGCAGGAGATAGGAGTTGATTCAGATCGACAGGTTTTAGTTCTTTTGATCAATTGATGATTCTTTTGTACTCAGGACAGGATAGATTTCTCTATTTGCATTGATAGTGTAGTTCCTGAGTATTGTACATGTTATTTTGAGATATGAATCGACTGATATATTGATGTTTTAAATTTTATAGATGTTTGATAGATTGCTTACTGAAGGTTTTTAGACAACTCTGGTAAATTGTTGGAGTAATAGATTGACATTCTTTCCAAGTTTGATCTTGGGGTCGTTACAAATAAACACCCTAAAAACATATGGATTGACTCTAAAAATTTTGGGTACTTACAAAAAGTTGAGTTTGAGAAAGTTCCTGATTTTTGTTTGCATTGCAAAATTCATGGGCATGCTTTACAGGACTGTTTTGTAGCTCATCCCCAATTGAAAAAAAAAACAATTTGATTGCTAAATCCGTGGCTACTCCTAATGTTGGAGAAACAGATGTGATTGAAAGTCCTATTCTTTCGGGGGAAAAAAATCCTGATCCTCTTATTTCGAAGACTTATGCTATGGAAATGACACAGAGTATAATCCTTTAGGCATATCTAATGGAAATGAAAAATTGCTGGAAAAAAATAAAAAAGAAAGATGGAACACAATTTATTATGTGTGCCGATGTTGATGGTGATGAGGAGCATACTCCTAATATTGTGGGTGAAAATGAAGTTGAGATGATAAAGGGGGGCGATCATATTACTACTATTTTGATTGTTAACACTTGTTTGGAGGAGGCCAATAGGGTCTTCAATCCCTAAACAATGTTCCTAATGATTTAGCGCTTCTTCAAGTTAATGGTGGGAAAAATGATAGTGAATATGAGCCAAACTCTAAGGATGTGGAGGAAAACTTTGATGCTATGGAAGAAGGGGAAATTGGATCTATTGACATTATCATACCTATGGATGGTATAAAGGACTTTAATATTAACTCTGTGTCATCTTCTAGTAATAAGGCTAAGAAGTTGGAGGAAGATTTCACAACTCAAACCAAAAAGAAAGGTAAGAATAAAAAGGTTACGCCCAATAATACCCCTAGGGCCATTAGAGCATCTCATATTGTTATTAATGGTTAAAGCTCTTATTTGGAATATTAGGGGGGTGGGTGCTTCTCTATCTAAGGATAGAGTTAATAATCTTTGTAGGATGAATGATATTTAACTTCTTGTTTTGCTTGAGCCGTTTGTTTCCTCCATTAAATTGGACTCTGTCTGTAAGATTTTGGGATTTGAGTTGGCTTTTGCTAATTGCACTAACAAAAAATATGGATTTTTTTGTAACGTTTTATTTCTTTAGATGTTCTTATAGATTTACTGCAATTAGTTCATGCTAATGTTACTTTTAATCATGTCTCTTGCTATGCTTCTTTTATATATGCTTCTTATAATAGAATTGGGAGAAAAGTTCTTTGGGACTAACTTACTACTTTTGCCTCCACCGTTAATGCTCATTGGATGGTTGGTGGGGATTTTAATTGTATTACTAATGTTTCTGAAAGAATTGGTGGTAAGCCTCCTAATTTTCATGCTATGGAGGATTTCAACGATATGATTTTGAGTTGCAATTTGCATGACATTGGCTTCTCGGGTAATTGTTTTACTTGGAATAAAGGTACTATGTGGCAAAGATTGGATCGTATCCTTTTTAATGATCAATGGATTTCTTCCTTTCAAAATACCCACATTGATTATTTAACTAGAACTTTATCTGATCATTCTCCTCTTTAAATCAATATTTATAATACTAGCAACAATACTTTTCAACCTTTTAGATTTCAAAATATGTGACTCCTTGATGATAACTTTGATAATATTGTGAAGAGTAATTGGGAAGCTCCTCTTTTCCCCTTTGACAATGTTTGTGGTATGACTAGATTTTGGTTCAAACTTAAAAGGCTTAAACAAATACTTACGTGGTGGAATAAATGCATATTTAAAAATATTTTTGCTAATATTAAGCTTGTTGAAACTGAGGTGGAAATTTCGGATCTGGCTTATTTGCAGGACTCCACTATTAATAACCTGACTACTCTTAATACTACCAAAACCAATTTGCTTAAGCTTCAAGAAAAAGAGGAAGCTTTTTGGAGGCAAAAAGCTTCCTCCAAATTTCTTGTAGAAGAGGATTGTAACACTTCTTATTTTCATAATATTGCTAATCATAATAAAATCAGTAGGACTATTCACAAGCTCACGACCCCTGATGGTAATGAGATTGACGACCTAGATCAGATCGCTTCTTCGGGTGTTATTTATTTTGAAAAGATTTTTAATAGCAATTTTTGCCATGAGTTAAATACTGATTTTTATTTTATTCCCACTCTTGTTTCTAATGATGATAATATGATGTTGACTAATATTCCTACTGAAGAGGAAATTTGGAATACTTTGAAAGATATGAATTCCGACACTGTTGCCGGTCATGATGGTTTTACTGATAAGTTCTTTCAAAAATCTTGGTTGATCATCAAAGAAGACTTTATTAATGCTGTGGTTGATTTTTTTGGTGGTTCCCCCATCCCAAAATTTTTTACTTCAACTTCCATTGCTTTAATTCCTAAATCCAATGTTACTAATTACTGGAGTGATTTTTGTCCCATTAGCTTAAGTACCTTTTTTAACAAGCTTATTGCTAAAATCATTATGAGAAGGCTTGCTCTTATTCTTCCTAACATTATTTCTTTAGAACAAGCTGATTTTGTTAAAGGTAGATCTATTTTTTGATAATGTGTTTCTAGCCCAAGAGTTAGTTCATGATTTAAATGCTAGGGTTGCTGGTGGTAATATTATTTTCAAAATGGATATTACTAAAGCCTACGATAATCTTAATTGGGATTTTCTTTACAAAATTTTAAAGCTTGTTGGTTTTAATTTGCAATTCATCAATCTCATTAAAAACTGTATTGAGTTTTGTTACTTCTTTGTTATTATCAATGGTAAGTCCCATGGCTATTTCAAGTCCTCTAACGGTATCAGACAGGGAGATCCTTTATCTCCTGCTCTATTTATCATTGCGGTGGAATTTTTATCATGTGGTATTAATAATCTTTTCAAAAACCACCCTACTCTGAATTATAAAATGAATGGTGGTTTTCCCATTACTCATTTGAGCTTTGCTGATGATTTTATTATTTTCTCTAATGATTCCATTAAAATGTTGAATATCCTTTTCAAATTTCTTAATACATTTCAGCATGCTAATGGTTTAATTTTTAATTCTACTAAGAGTTGCTTTACTCCTGCTAAGTCTATTTCCACTAGCCGCATTACTAGTATTGACAGGAAGTTTGGGTTAAAAGAGACGTGTCTTCTGATGAAGTATTTGGGTGTTCCGCTTTATAAGGGTAAGAAATGTTCTCATTTATTTGATGGGATTTTCAAGACTATCCATAAGAAACTTTCTTCTTAGGCTTTCAATTTTTTCTTTCTTATGGTGGTAGGCTTGTTCTCATAAAACATGTTTTGTGCTCGATTCCTATATATTTAATGCATACTTTATGCCCTACTATTAATGTATGTAGTAAAATGGAGATTATTTTTAATAAATTTCTTTGGGGTTTCAAGGATGGTAATTGTTCTATCATTTGGGGCCCTTGGAGCAATTGTGCTGGGACTAGGGGTGTAAACGAGTCGAGTCGAGTCGAGTTTTGGCCCTTATCGAGCTCGGCTCGTTAGATAGAAAGCGAGCTCGAACTCAAGCTCTTGTCACTGTTAACGAGCTCGAGCCGGCTCGCCAGCCATGAGCGGGAATTTTTAAATTTAGGCGGGATTTTTAAAAAATTTTAAATTTAGGCGAGATTTTTAAACTTTAAGCGGGATTTTTAAAACTTAAACAAAATTTTTATAAAAATATGAAATATTTCACTTTTAAATAAAATTTAGGTGATTATTATTATAATTTTTTAATATTCAAATTTAATAAATAAAATAATTTTTTTAAAAAAAATAATAATATACTAAACGAGCTCGAACTCGAGCTCGAGCTTAACTCGCGAGCTCGATAAGCTCGGCTCGCGAGCCCATAAACGAGTCGAGCTCGAGCCGGCTCGGCTCACTTACACCCCTAGCTGGGACTATGGATGAGGGCAGACTTGGGTTTCATATCTTTACTGATATGATTAAGACTTTTAATCATAAACTTTGGTTTGCTTTCAGAGCAAATAAAAGTTTATGAGCTAAATTTATGGTTTCTAAATATTGTGTTGGGAAACACCCTTTAAATTGCTTCTTTAAACAAGGAGACTCTTTTAATTGGAAGAGGCTTTGTAGTGTCAAGTGGGAAGCTGAAGAGTTCATTCAATGGGGAATGGGTATGGGAAACATTTTCTTTTGGAAAGATAAGTGGTTGGGTAATTTTTCTATTGATAATCTCTTAAACACCCATTCTACTTCTGCTTCGAAAGTCAAGGATTTTATTATCAATGACGGTTGGAATGTTAGTTTGCTTGCCAATATTCTACCAGACTCTATTATTAACTTAATCACTAAGATCTCCATTCACAGAGAGAATGAGGATTGTATTTTATTTAATCGCTCTAATGATGGTAGTTTTGACACTAAACAAGTTTGGAATTCTATCAGACAGAATTTTCCTAAAAACTATCTTTATGGTTCTATTTGGCATGCTAGTATACCTCATACTTACTCCTTTCTTCTTTGGAGAATTTTACACAATTATTTACCTGTTGATTCTCTATTGGTGAAGAAAGGTTTTGTTTATTGTTTCTAAATGTTAATGTTGCTATCATATTGAGAACTTGAATCATGTTTTTATTAATGGCCTGATTACTACTAAAGTGTGGATTCACTTTGACAATATGTTTAATGTTCTTTCTACTACTCATTATGAATCTATTACTTACCTTCTCAAAGATTGGTTGATTCCCACCAAAGGCCACATTAGAAATATTATCCCTGTTATTATCTGTTGGTATTTATGGGATAGTCAGAATGCTTCTAAACATGATAATATTGCTATGAATGCTTTAAATGTCATTGCTAAAGTTAAAAATAAGATTCAAAAAACTGCATTCACGTTGAACCCTTCAAAAACTGCATTCACGTTGCCAATGAGTTTGGCTTGAAGTTCAAGCCTCATCTCATCACCAGTAAAGATAAGCTGATTCATTGGAGGTTGACTGTGATTGTTTGCTTCAAACTTAATACTGATGGTTCTAGTAATAATGTCAGTGCGGGATGTGGTGGCATTATTCGGGATTATAATGGTAAGGTTGTTACGGCTTTTGCGGGTCCTTCATCTAGTATTAATGTCATCCAAGCTGAAATTGATAGTCTTATTTATGGTGTTCAATTATGTCTTTCTCTTGGCATTTCCAAAATTTGGCTTGAAGTTGATGCTATGCTTTTAATTCATTATCTTGAAGGGAATTCATCTCCTAATCCCGCTAATTATAAGATTAGAGATATTAAGCATTGTCTTTCTCTTATAAGCTACTCTATTTCTCACATTATGCGTGAGGGTGATGCGGTGGCAGATGGCTTAGCAAAAATGGGTTGTTTATTGTCTGACTTCATCGATTTCTATGAGCATTCGTTACCCAGGGAAATCAAGGGGCTTGTTAGATTGGATCGGTTGGGTCTACCTTATATTCGGTTTAATTGATGGGGTTGTTTTTGTTTATTGCTGGATCCTACTGCCTTTTATCCTTCTCTGTTTATTCTAGTGTTCTATGTCCTTATCTGTTTCGTTTTTTGGATGTTTTTTCTATTAGCTGGGTTGTTCTATTATTCTTTATCTTTCCTTTGGAGGTTTGTTCTTTTAACTAAGCTTCAGTTGATTATTAGCAAGGACCTTAACAGTTTCATTATGTTAACTTTTGTTGACATGACTTATTATGGTTTAATCCAGCTTGGCAAGTGCTTAGTTTCTGATTTTTTTGAGTATGGTAGGATGAATTTCATCATTGGGGTTTGCCTCACGTTACCCTCTCTCGTAATAGCTGGGTATATTGGGGACAACTTATGGAGTATATTAAATTATTTTTATGATTTGGCTGGGACTTTTGCTCTCCACGGCCGTGCTCTTTTATGTGGGTGCAGGTGTTTTTTTACTTTAAACTACAGCATTTTATGGGGATGTGTGGGCTTCACTCCCTGCATTGTGGTTAATACCATGGTTGCTCCTACTGTGTTTATCTATGCTCTGTGCTGGATTTATGTCTCTCATTTTATGGATACTGATGAGAATAGTTTTGACTGGTACTTGGGTTTGAATCTGGAGATGATGATTAACACCTATGTGCTTTATTTACATATTCTTAAAGAGGGTAAGCTTTGGAATGGCTGGAATGGTGTTGTGTGTGACTGTGTTTGGTATTGGATAAAACCTTGGATGGTTTGGTGGGACCATTATTTGAATATCATTTGTCTATTGTTCAACATGGCTGATATATATGGGATTAGCAAAGGCTATCTTAACACCTTGCATAAAAACAAGCCGAGGTTCATTCATCCAGGGAGTTTAACCAATCATCAGAACTTTTTCTATTCTACTTTAGTCTACTTTTGCTTCTTTAATTTTTGGTTCAGTATCCTTGCAGGTCTTTTTTGCAGGTTTTTGGAGCTTCGCGCTCATTTTGTGCAGGATACTTTTGCGGTTGGAAGGGATACGCTGAAGGTGATTTATATTCCCCTTTTCTTTTTTGCTCATAGAATGTTATTAGGATATTTAGGGATTTGGATTAGGAGGGAACTCCGGCTCTTAGCTTTCTTTTTTATTTTGTTTGTAGCTCTTTGGAGCAGTAGTGAGCTGGAGGTCCCTTTAAGGACATTGTACCTTTTATCGATATTAACGCGTAAGCCCGTCAGTGGGTTTTAACCAAAAAAAAAAGGTAAACTTGTGATATAGAATTATTTGGAATGATTTTTTTTTTCTTTTTTTTTTCAAATGCATATAAAATTTTCCAAATATTTATTCTCTTACAATAATTTCAATAAAAAGTTACAAAGTTTTAAATAGACACTTAAAGTTTGTCTGGGATCGTCGGAACTTCTTTATAGAGGTGGTTTTAAGTTTTTTTTTTTTGGAAAAAATAATTTTTCTAAAAGTTACTGTAGAAAATAGCTTTATAATATAAAAATTTATCGAAAACAATGAAAAAGTAATGATCATGTTACAATATGAATAAAATAAAAGAGTAAGAAAATTATCCACAAATAAATCTTTAATTTGAGTTATCTCTAATTCATTCTATCCTCTTAAGATAAGGTTTTATTTGGGATGACTTTATTAATATTTCTTAAAATAGTTTTTTAATATAAAAATTTTAATTTTTATATTAAAAACTTGTTTTAAGATGCACTAAGGAAGTCAATCCCATATGAAACCTAAAAGAGAATATTTTGACTTTGCAAAGGTTTGTTGAGGGGAAGTGCTGTTTGATTCCAAGTGGACGTGAAGTAAATAAAATTTTATCAAATTGATTTTTATTTCAAGAATAGTTATTAAAAAATGTAAATAATATTTCAAGAAGGGATTTGGTACAAATGAATTCAATCATTTTATGCTAAAACCAGAAGCCCAAAATATTTTGAACACATTTTACACCTAATTAATGATCTTATGCAAGAAATCATTTTCTGTGAAACTAAAGCTTAAGGCTTCGTTTGGGATGGCTTTTTTACTGCTTTCTAAAACGGAGTTTTAGTACAAATTTTTTTTTTATTTTTGTATTAAAACTCCGTAGTCGTCCCAAACGAAGCCTGAGTCAGTTTATTATTCTAACAGATCGCACAATTCAATTATAAAGGCACACTTGCATTATTGTGTTGTTAAATATGTTTTTGTTCAAATTAAAATTATGATTTATCAATACAATAACAACTTCAAACCTTTGTCCTACTTCGTAGGGTCGGCTACATGAATCCTTTTTAGCCATTGTGTCCTATTAAAAGTCAAATTCTCATTTAAATCTAATAAAAAAAAATACCATTTCTAAAATTTTCTAACCAAGTCTTTTTAGGTATACCTCTAACTTTCTTAACATAAGTCAAATCTAATATCTTGACTTTCCTAACCGGGTCATCGGAAGACCTCATTTTAATGTGACCAAATCATCTAAGGCGACTCTCTCTAATCATATCTTCCACTGGAGCTACTCCAACCTTATCATGTATATGCTGATTTCGTATCTTATCTCTAAGGGTAAAGCCGCTCATTCACCTAAGCATTCTCATCTATGCAACACTTCACTTAGTGTTATGCTTCTTTTTTAATGGCCAACATTCGGCACCATAAAGCATTGCAAGCCTCACCATCATCTTATATAATTTTTCCTTTAGTTTGATGGGGGATTTTCTATCTCACAACAAGCCCAATGCATTCTTTCACTTCAACCATCCAACTTGAATTCAGCTAATAATATCCCCATCTATTGCACCATCACTCTGAACAATAGATCCAAGATATCTAAAATGTTTACTCTTATTAATGACTTGATCGCCCAAAGTTGCAATCCCCTCACTAGGTTATTGCTACAAAAATTAACTCCATATATTCAGTTTTAGATCTACTCAAACGAAAAACTTTAAACTCTAAGGTTGATCTCCACAATTCAAATTTACCTTCAACTCCCTCTCTAGTCTTATCAACAAGAAGAATACCATCAGCAAAAAGCATACACCAAGATACATCATCTTGCAAATGTCCACTGAGAACATCCATGACTAAAGCAAAAAAGATATGGACTTAACGCTGATCCTTGATGTAATCCAACCGAAACAGGAAAATACTTAGTCAAACCACCTTGTGTTTGAACACAAGTACTAGCTCCTGCATACATATCTTTAACGATTTGAATATAAGCATTATTAACTCCTTTAATTTCAAGAACTCTCCATAATACTTATCTTGAAACTTTATCATATGCTTTCTCTAAATCAATAAATATCATATGTAAATCCTCCTTATTCTCTCTATATTTCTCCATCAAACCTCTCAATAAATATATGGCTTCCATAGTAGACCTACTCTGCATGAATCCAAATTGATTTTGAGAAACATTAGTATCACCCCACAACCTACGCTTCATAACTCGCTCCCATAGTTTTAAAGTATGACACATTAACTTAATTCATCTATAGTTCACACACTGTGGTGTATCAACTTTATTTTTAAAAATAGGAATTAACACATTCATTCCTCACTGATCTGGCGTCTTTTTAGTCTTCAAAATACCATTAAAAAGTTTAGTAATCCAATAAATTCCTTCATCTCCTAAGCATTTGCACATCTCTATTGAATATCATCAGGTCCAACAACTTTTTCACACTTTATTTTCTATAAAGCCTCTCTAACTTCGTTTTTATCAACATGCCAATAAAAATAAAAATATTTATTTTCATTTAGAGTAATAAATTCACTAAAGTCAATCATATTTTCACATTTTTTTCATTAAAAAGTTTAGCAAAATAGATTATGATTTATCAATTTAAAAAAATAAAATACTTGTAAATGATGATCAAACTGTGCTAAAAAAGTATTTTATGAAAAAAATATTTTCTTTATAAGTGGTTAATTAGAAAAAAGATTATTTTTTTATATTTTTAATCAAATCCTTTTAGGACAATTCCTACTTTTTTTAATACAGACCGTATTTAATACATCTGCTTTCCTAATGGCTAATAGGATCATCAAAGGGTCTGCATTTTATCCAACCAAATAATCTAAGGCAACTCGATCTTTATAATCTTATCTAAAGCTACTCCAACTTTTTCAAATATAAGCTCGTTCTACATTCTATCTCTGAGTGTAAAGTCACTTATCAAATTGATCATCCTCATCCTTGTATCACCAACTTAATTTTATGCTCCTCTTTTGATAGTCAACATTGTGCGCCATAAAGCATAGCAGCCAGCAGGTCACAACACCATCCTACAAAAATTATTTTTTTGTTACCCAAAAAAAAAAAAAAAATTGGCTGCAGTTTTGGAGCTTAATTAATCTTTGCTTCTTTTTTCTCTTTCATTAATATTTCAATTTATGTATATAACCTATGATATCGAAGTTTTTAAAATAGTTTAGTTAAGTATTCGAATACAATATTTCAATTTTAATAATGCCAGTTTGGATAAGCAGTAATACCATTTCATTAAAAAGATAAATGTAACTCCAGTTTGAAACGTCTCTTTAAAGATTCACAATCAAAGCGCCTAATTCTAACGGAGAATTTATCATGTTTTGTGGTCCATCGACAAGCAAATCGTATAGATCTAAAAGTAAGCGATGCTTGTTTTTAGCCTTAATAGGGATGAAAATAGACGTTGGCCATACAAGATAGAAAGGTGCCCAAAGTATCTAACTGATTTGTTGTTTGAGAGCTTTGATCGACTACTAATAAAAAAGCCTCGAATTTTTTTATGGGGGACATTTTGGTCGATTAAGACAGACTCACACGTACACACATTTCATACACAAGACTCGAACTCAAGACCTCTTAGTTGGTAGCCTAAGCTCTCAACCAACAGACCAAGATGAGTTGTGTATAAGTCTTCGATTTGAGTCTTACGTATGTAAAGTATATAGGTATTTGTCTTAATTGATCTAAATATCCCGGAAAAAAAAAATGTCAAAGTCCTTGTTTAGCCATTTCAAGCATTCTTGCTCCATACGTAAAGGAACCAACTCTTAATTATTATATGGAAGTGAAATTTATTCTTGGTTAAAATTATCAGAGGATATGATTGAATCTTATTTTAAAATAGAAATCTTTGATTAATCCATTTTTGTGAGCAACAGGAATATTTTAAGGGTGTTGTAAATATCTTGAAGAGATTATTTATCAACTTAGAGAGGATTTATGGATCTTTCATTGACTTTAAAGACTTTGTAATATCTTGTTGAGATCTTGCAATAAATTTGATATCTATAAATCATGCATTGTTATCATTATAAATTAAGTCTTAAAGGAAGGGTTTGGCTTTCCATAACCTCAAGTAAATAGAGAGATGAGGGAGAGCTGAAATACAAGAGGAATTTTTCAAGTGCTTGCAAGATGGAGGTATTTAAGGAGCACGGAAGAATGTGATCATTGGCGGAATATCTCCACTCAATCAGAGTGGGTGAATGCCCATATATATATATAGTTTTGAAATACTGTCCCTTTCGCATGTGCCTGCCCATCCATCCAAAGTTCCGAACCATTTCATCTTCTACGTTGGCGGATCAGGCCCAGCATTCAGCGTTGAAGATGTCGTTAATTGTTCACGTAGGAGTCCTCCAGTGGTTGATCGCTCTGGAAAAATCTTAAATAGGTATGAACCTCGCTCTCATGAGCTTAGGGGTTCCCTTAATTTTTTTGGAGGTATTGAGTTTAATATTTAACCAGATTTCCCCTGAAAATAGTGTCAGGATTTATCTAGATTTGAGTTATACTTTCTATGAGCGCAAGCCCTCGTAGTTACCCTTCTAACACATTAGAAGAGCATTCTTGATTAAGGATGAAATATCTTTAGCTCTATGCAAAGAGTAAGGAAATGTGCAACAATATTTTAGTTTTAGTTATGAGGGGATAAAGGTACACCCGATTAAGATCTAATTGTTCTGTCATCCCGGGCATACCGTTGGTTCAGTCTACCAACACTAACAACCATTGATTGTAGTATCAAGGAAATCTGATTAGCAGTCATGGGTTGCCTCCTCTCAGGGATCCCGAATAAACCTAAGTGGAGATGTGTGTGGATTTTAATTTAGTTTAGTTTGAGTTGGGGCTTATGACTTCCTTAAAAGTTGTCTGTTAATTTGTTTAGTTTAGGACTTATAGCTCCAATTAGGAGTTGTCCGTGTAATTAGATTTGGGTAGGGGCTTAAGACTTTCATTTGAAAGTAGCCCTAATAGTGATTTTTATTGCGTCTATTAAAGGTGGTCCAAAGAATTTTTGATATATATTAGTGGGTCTTATGTCTTTTAAAAGAGTAGCCCGAAATTTTTTTGGTTGGATAGGTCTTATAGCCTTCTTAGAAGTTGCCTAATAACAGGTCTTAAGACCTAACCCTCTAAGCTAAGTGACTCGTATGGTGGGTATTACAACCTAGCTCTTATAGACTAGGATGCCCGAGTGAGGGGTCTAGGATTATATTATTACCTAAATATTTTCCTCAGATGTCGGACTTACGGCTTCTATTAGAAGTGGCCAGTATGTTAATTAGGGATTGAGCGTTATGTCATTTTTGCCTACATATTTCCCCTAAGATCGGACTTACAACTTTCATTTGAAAGTTGACGGTTGATGGATTTTACAAAATAGTTCTTATAAAAAAGAATGCCCGTAGGGGTTTTGAATTTTTTATCTAGGGTTGTTCATTTAGATGTCCCCTAATACGCAAGTTTTACTGTTTCGCTTAGAAGTAGCCCAAGTGGTAGGTTTTACAACTTAGTCATATAGGCTTAAATGCCCAATTAAGAGGTTTAGGGTTGGTTTGCTCCCTAGCTATTACCCCTAAAGATCGGACTTACAACCTTCGTTGAATGTAGCCAATTGAAATTTAGGCATTTATTGGTTCACTTTGTACGTTTAGTGAAAAAATTGCCAATAGGATTTACTACTCTTGTTAGAATTAACCTATAGGATTCAGATTAGCTTGTGGCTCTACTTGTTTTCCAGCATTGTTGTTTTACTAGCTTTTCAATACTTTGCTCATACTAGGAGGAGTTAGATTTATTATATGAAACCATTTTCTTCTACTTAATATTCAAAAATAATATTAATTAATGTGAAAATTGTGCTCAAATTTATTATTTTTAATGTGCAACTTTTCTGTCACTCCATTAGCATATGAGTTTAGTGAAGAAAATTATATATATATTTTTAAGCGTATAATGATTTTTTTAATAGAACGTTAATATAATATAGTATGCATAATTATATCAAAATAGTTAATTATTGACAGTATTTTTAGAAAATTCGACTGAGTAATTCATGAACGCTAAATTAGCACATAACAAATTAATTAATAAGAAAATAAATCCATCTCAGTCCACAATACGAAGAAGTGTTAAAATTTTGTGTGGATAAAGTATGACTATTTGACAAAAAACCTTTAACGAATTTCAAGTTAAAGTTAGACTTTGCAAATATAAAATATTATATCCTTTTCAATTATTCCACAAATCATTTTAAATCTGTATCAGATCGATATCTTTGGAGCTCTATTTTTTAGGGATATGTATGTAAGAGCTGTTATTTGTGTTCAAATATAAGGTGATTTGATCAAATATTTTCTTATTTCAGTTGGATTACATCAATAGATCAGCCTTAAGCCCTTATCTTTTTTCTTAAGTAATTGGATATTCTTACTAGACATTTTCAAGATGATGTACCATGATGTATGTTTTTTCCTGATCGATGATATTCTTCTTGTTGATTAGACTAGAGAGGGAGTTGAAGTTAAACTTGAATTATGGAGGTTAACCTTAGAGTCTAAAGATTTTCGTTTTAGTAGATCTAAAACTGAATATATAGTGTAATTTTAGTAGTAATAGATCTATTGGGGGGGGTTTTTGACTTTGAGCAATCAAGTCATTAATAAGTGTATTCGTTTTAGATTTATTGAGTCTATTGTCCAAAGTAATGGTGAAATATATGGGGATATTATTAGTATAATTCAAGTTGGATGGTTGAAGGGGAGGAATGCTTCAGGTTTGTTGTGTGATAGAAAAGTGTTATTCAAACTTAAGGAAAAATTTTATAAGATGGTAGTGAAACCTGCAATGCTTTATAGCGCAGAATGTTGACCGTTAAAAGAGAAGAATATTAATAAGTTAAGCATTGCTGAGATGAGGATGCTCAGGTGGATAAGTGGATTTATTCTTAGAAAAAGGATATGAAACAACCATATCCGAGGAAAGGTTGGAGTAGCTCCAGTGACAAACAAGATTAGAGTTAGTCGTCGTAGATGTTTTTGTCTCTTAAAATGATGGCCTTCCGATGGCCCTGTTAGGAGAGTAGATATATTAGATTTGTCCTATGTTAAGAAAGGTAGAGGTATACCTAAAACGATTTGGTTATAAAATATTAGAAATGACATTCCTTTATTAGATTTAAATGAGAATTTGACTCTTAAAAAAACACAATGGAGAGAAATGATTCATGTAGCCCACCCCACGTGGTATGATAAAATTTGATGTTGTTATTGTTATTGTATGCTTAAATTTCAAAAGTTTATTATGAAAAAAAAAATGTATCAGAATTTTTTTTCAAATAAATATTTTGTTCTACGTTATTCTATATTAATATTAGAATGAATTGTCAAAGAAATTGTATATTTTAAATAAAATATTGATCGAATATGTAAAATAGATATTTAAATTTAGAGTCAGTTTGAGATGGATGTGGAATTTTATAAAATAGGTTATGAACACAAAGTTATTATGGAGAAATCAACTTCATTATTATGATTGTAAAAAATAATTTTTCTCTACAAATTTTTTTAAAAACATTGAGAAAGCATAAAAAAAATAATAGCCAAATAAAATTGAAGTTTCAATCTAAAAAGAAAAATAGCCAGAAAGCCGTCCCAAATAAGAACTTTTATTAGGTCAGGACAACTGACGTAGCTCTACATCTGGATGCCAATAAAATGTCGCCACGTGCCCTTAACGAGAAATACTGCTCTTTCAAGACCAATACCGAGCAATACCTATCAATACTGAGCATGCAATATCTAGCAAAATCGGGGTATTGCTCGGTATTGGTCTTGACAGAATGATATTTCTCGTTACCGAGCAATATCGAGCAATACCCTGGTCTGCACAAATCAGCTAATACATAGTAATACCGGGTTCCGGTCTGGGCCGAGTCGTCGGGCTACGCGGTAAAGAGTAAGGGCACGTGGCGATATTTTATTGGCATCCGGATGTAGAGCTACATCAGGTGTCCTGACCGAATAAAAGTTCCCCAAATAGACCTTGAATTTGCAAATGAATTTTCTTGATCTTTGATTTTGAATGCCATTTTTGTCGGTTTTTTTATTTTATTTATTTTTTGTTAGGCGCTAGCTTAGAGCATCCCCCAAGTTTTTTGGAGAAGTCTGCCTTGAAACTTGGAATCATGGAATTCTTTAAAAGTAAAAAATCTCTGCTTGGTTAAGGATGAAAGTGATTTATTCCTGATCGTAGGTGGAGTGGGAGTGTTAACTTGACTAGTTTCTTTTCTTAGCCCTAAGCCAATATTTTTCTATTTTAGTATGGCTTAGCTTCTAACCATGCTTGGTTCATTTATAGCCTATGGAATGTGAATTGCTGTTGATTGGTATAGACTATAGATCTGAAAATCTATTGTTAAGGACTTGAATCTATAATGATGGATTGTTCTTTATTAGATTATGTTTTGATTAATATTGTAAATGAATCATACTGTAGGGGTAGTTTTTAAGGGGGGTTTTTTTTTTTAATTTTGTGAAAGTTTGAAATGTGTAAGATGATTTATTAAGTATCATATTGATATTTATACATGGATCTAATTTATGTTTTGTTTGTGTCAGTTTTTTTACTGTTTTTTAATACAGTTTTTTAGTATATTTTTTTTTGAATTAGAAGTTGTTTATTAAAAAATTGATTTAGAAATTAATAATAAAGCTATCTCAAACGAAATCTTAGAAATGAATATCAAACTTTTTTCTGAAAGTTTGAAATGGAGTTTATTTGGTAGCATCGCATTTGATTAGTAGATATATAATTGAAATGCAAGGAAGTTTATTTGGCATGGAGTTGTGAGGTAAGCGTATGTTTTTCATGAAAGGGATCAGAAGGAATTGAGAAGACAAAGAAGCAGTGAAAGGAGATTGAAACAAAAAATCACTAGAAATTTTTTTTTTTTTGGAAATTTAAAATATCATCTCAATAAATTAGTGGCACGGTAGCAAAGAAACCATATTTTGTTGAAACAATTCACAAGAAATCTTTGAAAACCACCAAGAATCCTTAATTATAATTTCTTTCTCACTAGGTAGGGGCGGAACCAGCCATAATTTTCAGGGGGACAAACTTATAAGTAATCGTTCACATATATGTCGGAGGTCCAAAGGGGCAGGGCCCCCTGAAGGCTGCCCCCTGGCGGGTTTCGACCTGCCCGGTCAGGTCGCGGAGTCAAGGGGCAACGTGTCACGACCCGACCTGACCCGAGACGGATCCCGCTCACACCGGGCCGCGACCGGCCAAACAAACCAACTAACCAGGATCTGGCTTTGGAATTTGCTTCATAACTGATTCTTTCAAACATTTCAACTCAAAAACAGACACACAGAGCCACTATGAAACATCAAATGCAGTTGAACAAATTATCTATATTTTTCTTTCTTTTCCTCAAAACAATCATCTACAACTACAGACCATGGCTCAGACAGAAAGAAACAGAGCAGAAGAGGCATGTATGTACAAAAATCAAAAGTACAAAACAATACCTACAGATCAGACTCTGAACTCTAGTCCAAGACCTCCTTCCCTTTCCCAAAACCTAAAAACCACCAGAAAATAAGGGTGAGCTCAACAGCTCAGCAAAGCGACAAACCTCCAATCAAAACTTTCAGAATCCAAAACCAAACACTTCAAACCAAATCCGTACAAAAACCAGAATAGAATCAGACAGATATCAAAATCATGCAGATCAGAACGAAATAGATCAAATCAGAACAGATACGGACATATATCAAATCAGAATCAGACTTGCTTACAGAACAGATACGGAAATCAGAAGTCCTTTCAAATCAGATATCATATATTATTTAATTAATAACTAAATTCCCTAACACTAACAAAATCTCTATGGATTCCGGCCCCTTATCCCTCCCTTTGTGCTCACGGCACCAGACAGATGTGCTTATAGCACCAGAACAGATTTCATCGGATCCGGAACAGAACTGATTTCAGATTTCAGATTGAGCTCATTTCAAATTCAGATTTCCCAGACACTAACCGAATCTCTTAGGATCCGGGCCACTTATAACTCCCTTTTTATAGCATATACAGATAGCATATCAATTAAGAAGAAATTCGGACAAAATCAGAAATCACACGAAAATCGGGCAGCACAACGGCTGTATACGGAATTTACACAATTTTCCTAAAAAATTACAGAATATCAAATTTGCACAGAATATAGATAACAACATTGCAAGACTTTAATTCTATTGCTCAGACAATTTTAGACTACACAGAAAAATACAGTCGACGGAAAACGCCGTCAAATCAAAACTACCCGGACAAAAATCTCCAGAAAATAATCAAAATGTGCACACTCGGCATGTCAACAACATACGGAAAATTACGCGGTAAAAACTGAACCATACGGGAAATACGGACGAAAATCACTAACAAAAATCAATTCCGGACAGATAATACCGTCAAACACGACGGTTCTGAAAATTGAGAAAGACGGATTGTGTCTTACCTTGCGTACAGCAATATCTTCAACAGTCTCGTCGGACGAAAACGGACCGGCGTCGCCCGAAAATCAACTTTTCCAAAAATCTCCTCGACCTTCTCTCTCCTCGGCTGAATTTTTAGATATTTTTTATTTTCTCTCTCTTCAAAATGACTTGATTTCAGCTTTAAAATACTCTGATCGGCCCGGCCGATCGCACGATCGTCTTGGGACGATTTCTCAGGACGAAGCTGAATTTTCTTGGACGAAAAAATTCCTTATTCTCTGACTTGTGCCCATACACTGATCGTCCCGGGACGATCCCAGATCGGCCCGGACGATGCCTACAGGAAAATCACCTGGAGCAATCTGGGCAAATTCTGGAGCAAATCTTCAACTGATCGTCCCAGGATGATCCCATATCGTCCTGGACGATCCTAGAGCAGAAACAGAACTTCACACAACGTCCCTGCGGGATCTTCAGGGGCAGCGCCCCTAGAACAAATTTTAATTTACTATTTCTCTTTGCATTTGGTTTATCATTCCCTAATAATAACACATCTACACAATGTATTTAATTATATTGGGGGCAATTGCCTAAAGACCATACTATTTTAACATTTTTAGGGGGGGGGGGGGGGCAATTGCCTAAAAATCCTTGTAATAAATACTAAAAATCACCTAAATAAGAGTATAATGAAAAAAAAAAAATTTAGGGGGGCCCCCCTAGCCACAAAGGGGTTTTGCCTCTGTCACAAGGGGATGAGAAGGAATTCAGAAGACTATTGATCATTAATTATAATTTAGCATATATTCATATGTGATTGAAAATTTATAGCCATTGCTATATAATCATTACTTTTAGCTCATTTCCAACATTTTTTTTTTGTTAAAATTCACATAGGGGCTTACATGTTGATTGGGGCAAAAGTTATAGGTCCTTAAAAAATCAAATGCTCTATAAAGTACAAAATGTACAATCATAATAAAATAAATCAGATGAGCCAATGATCATATCTAAATTACAATAAAGAAAATATAAAATGCAAAAAGGAGGCAAGAAGCCAAACCTAAAAAACATGCCCCAGAAAAATCTTCAATGAAATCAGCACTATCATCATCAAAACGAAAGAACAAAGAACACCCATCTAACAAGCGGAGGAGACTAACAACAAAAACCTAATCCATCAATAAAGGGACCAAAGTCTAAAATTAAAAAAGCAACCCAATCCACCCAAAAAGTCGCACAAACCAAAGACCCGCAAAATCTTATTGAAAGAATTAGAAGCATAAAACTAAAGAAGGGAACAAGAAACCACACTCAGTAGCAGGGGCAGGATCCAGCTTCTTTTTTTAGGGTGGGCAAATTTTTTTTTGCTGGGGATGGACAAAGACGCTTATAATTGATAAAATTAGGGCAAAAATTTTTTTAAGAGGGGGCAAAGAACCCAAAATATCCCCTCGATCTAAAATTAAAAAAAAAGAAAAAGAAATTGAGGGTGGGCATTTGCCACCCCCCCCCCCCCCTCAATATAATGGGGATCCGCCCATGCCCAGTTGGCACCAAGACGTACATCCAACCCGCAATAAGCAAACAACGCATGGAGAAGAACAGACAAAAGCCGCTGCGAGCCCGACCAGCCAACCAACCTAGAAGACAAAAAAAAAAAACATCAAAGCTAGCTAGATAGGAGAGACAACAAACTAAAATAAACCAACACTCCCATAGAACACAAAAGCAAGATAGGGGAGACAACCAACACAACAAAACAAAACAACCATAGTGGATGACAAAAACCAAGACCACCACCCAAACGCCCGAAGAGAATCAGAGTGAATGGAATCCCCATAGGGCCAAAACCGGCCCAAATACACAAGAACAAAGGAAAAAAAATTGAAAGACAACAACAAACATCATTTATGCCTAAAATGTGGTAACCCAAGCTTATGCACCCTAACCATGCCTTTCAACAAATTCAAATTGGTAAAATCAGTATACAACTCAGTAGAATCATGGTGAATGTTTTTTCTTTGCCAACCAATCAGCACACAAATTAATCAACCTTCTTCAAATAGTTCATAATATTCCTAAAAATATAGAAAAGATAAGCATTATTACAACAAATTCTCTTAAAGGTTTACCAGAATTAAAGAATCAGACTCAATCTAGATATTCTAAATATTAAATTGATAAAAAAATTTTGAGACTGAGTAAAAGAGTAGTGGACTCATCCATAACTACATTCCCGTAAGAGACATTAGCAACAAAAGCAAATATCATATCACCCTAAAAATTCCTAACAATACCACCACAACTAGCTCCAGCATTAGATATAGACCGGACAATATTTAATTATAACTTGATAAAAGCCGACTTAATTTAGTAAACAACACTAAACATATGTCTCATGCTATCCTTCTAAAAATGAATCTGGAAAAAGATAGTTCAATAAGGAACACCTTTAAAATGCTTAGCCATAAGTAAATAAGCATTAACCAACTGATGGATTTTTAATTTCAGGCCGAAAATGATTATGACAAAATTCACTTTAACATCAAGATGTTTGCTATTGTCCCTCTCATACCATAACATCCAAAAAATAATAAGAGGAACAATATTAATACCAATGTGACTAGTAGGTCTATTGGAAAATCATTGAAGTAATAAAGAGTAACAATTAGTTGCTTTAGAAATCAAATTAACTCCCAAAGCATTCTCCAAAAAGCTCCAAAGCTTACTATAGCAGTAGTCCTTGCAAAAAAAAAAAAAAAAAAACATGATTGATAGTCTCAATGTGCAAACAACATTGATATTTAGAAATCATGTTGAAACCTTTGATCATTAATCTCTCATCCACCAAAATGAAGCCCTGAATAAGTTGCCAATTAAAAATAGAAATGAATGTAGGAATGTTAGAAGCCCAAATTCTATCAAAAAACTTTCTTTTTTAAGAGACCTATCTCTGATATAATTTCAAACATCTTTAAAACAGAAGTCACCATCTTTAGAAATATTAAAAATCATCTTATCATACAAAGTGATGTCAAAGGGAATATCAATGATATTATCAGCCACAACCTTATGAATAAAATCTAACAAATAGTAATTCCAATTGTCATCAGTAAAAAAATCAGAGACAGTCATAGTGGGAGTAGAATGGGTACGAAAATATGAGTAGAAGGAACCAAACCCTGTCTATTTATCTTGTCAAAATTAAGAAAGACGAACCATTACCAATACCCCATTACAAGAATAACTCTCTCAGACATTTGATATTACACATTCTATGCCAAACAGAGGACTAACCCTTTTAAAATAAAAAAATAAGACGTATGGCTCGACGTACAATATTTGAGGTTAATAAAGTTGGTTCAATGGGAATTGTTTTGTTTAAATTTCCACCAAAGTTTGATAGAAAAGCAATTAATCATGTCTTTGATAGACTTGCAATCAAACCCACCTTCTCTAATAGGCCCAGATTTATAAGCAGCAGAAGAACCCCAAAAAATTTATTAAAAATTCTCTCCATCATGCCACAAAACTCCAAAGAGGAATTAATAGTTTGAAAATACTATAACGGTAAAGAAGACAAAACACTCTTAGGGGCTGTTTGACAAGCAGAATTAGGAGGGTAAAGTAATTTATTTACACGCATTTCATAAATTAGGTCGTTTGGTTGATTTTGAGCGAAATGCACTACATTTACTTTATATTGCATTTTCTTTTCAGACAATCAAACAACCCCTTAATCAAAATCATACGGCCAGTCATGCAAAGAAGTTTAATTCCCAAACTGAAAAATCTTATAAAAAAGAAAACCATTACAGCTTTTGAAAATCGATGTGCCCAAATAAAATATGGGAAGAGTCTGCTTAGAAAAACCAGTCTACTGAGAAATACAGTTGTCATTCCTGTCCTACATGATTGAGGATGAGCGGTATTGGAAAAATTAGCCATCAATAGTTTGTCCTTCCAAAAAACCTACAGTTCTTCTCTCCAATTATTTCTCTCCAAAATCTAAAATCGGAGACAATCCACTTGAAGATATATTTCTCTCACAAACATATAGTACCCAAGATATGACATGCCAGGATAAATCAAAGGTGTATGATTCAACAAATAATCAACATATATAATCTCGTAATATAAATGTTAAAAACTCTAGAACTGTGCGTGATTTATAATGTATCATTTCACAGTTCACGAGAAGAATTATCTAACTTGAAGACTTTACTTGCCGCCTGCTTGCTTCTCCAGTTATAGACCAATTTAAGGCCTTGCCCAGTTTCTAGCATATTAGATATTCTGCGTGGTATGCACTAACCATAAGTGATGAAGCAGACCCCAACTCGGTGACATTTAATTTCTTCGCATAATTTCCAGGAAGATAGGACAAGCTTTAGTTCTACATTCTACTTCTTACTTCAAAGGGAAAAACAAAAGAAACATCGCACCAAACTCAATAATTTTGTATGGTGCGCTTGTGTTATGAGCTAGCTAGATGTACTAGGGTTTTCTTTTTTTGTGAAGGAGCCAAATTTTATTATATAGTAAAGAAGGAAATTTATAACTAATCTGATTTAAGTTTCATTTGGTTATTCTGAACCTTTCCTAAAATGTAGTTTTAAAACTTTTGTTCGAGAGAATGGAGTTTTCTAATGGAGAAGTTGATATAGAAAGTTTTTGAAAACAATACATAAATATAATTTTTTAAAAACATTTCGGCAAAAGTGGCACATACAAACAACTAGGGGTGTCAATTTTTGACACAATCCGAAACACGACTTGAATCTGACTTGGAAAAATTTGGGTCAACTCGGACCCGAAACAGGTCGGGTTCGGGTTCAACAAATCAACCCGTTTTAAAAATCGGGTCGGATTCGGGTTGACCCAGGAAAACGAAATTGACCCAAAAATGACACGAAAACTCGTATTTGACCCGAAAACCCAAGATTGATCCGTTTTTATCCGAAAATCGAAGATTGACCCTATTTGTGATCCGAAAACTAGCAATTTTGGGTCAACCCCGGGTCATTCGTGTCAGGTCGGGTTGACCCGGACCCTTATCAGATGGGGTTCGGGTCTGAAAACCTAACTCGTTTTTAAAACTGGGTCGGATTCGGGTTGACCAGAATAGTATACCAAGTCAGTTTCGGGTTCGACCCAAACCCAACCCGTTGACTCGAATTGACACCCCTACAAACAACAACAACAACAACAAATTTCTATTGTTTCAAAACTGAAAAAGAAAAATTAAGCCGTCTCAAACAATGCCTGAGAGCTTGATTGATTTGTACATAAACTAGTGTTTTTGGTGAGTTCATTTCTGCTCAAGCTTAATTAATTTTTTCGGTCATTGTCAGGCAACCCGCAAACATCCTGTGATTTTTTGTAGCTTTTTTTTTTCTTTTATAGTTCCTAGTCATATATATCTTCTTTGATCCATATGCAAATCAGATCATGATGAGCTTGTATAACTTTCAGCTGCACACAGCTCACCTTGATCTATTGCTTGGAAGAGTTCATGAGTTCGAGTCTTGTATATCCAATGTGTGTTTGAGCCTGCCTTAATTGACATAAATATCTAAAAAAAAAAAAACTTTCTGCTGCATTGATCCTCTAAAATTTTGAAAATCCCTTTTTTAATGCTTATTAATTTTGAAATTACAATCTAGTACTTTAACACCTTTTTCAAAAAAAAAAAGTGTAAATAAATTTTTTTATTATATATATTTAGAAAAAGCTATTTGAATAAGGGCAAATTTTCGAAATAAGCAACATTAATAATTAAACTATAAGATTAAGCATGATCGTAAAAAAATTTAATTATAGGCAAAGTCGTTCGTTTAAACGGCGACTTAGGTGCGACCAAACGACAGCGTGGCAGCTGATGTGGCGAAGGCAGATTTAAGTATAAGTCGCCCGCGTAACGGGCGACTTATAAGTCGCCGTGTTAAGCGGCGACTTAGGCTTATCTCATTTATTTGCCTTTCCCTTTCCCGATCCCGATCACTCTCCTCTTCGCCATTTCCAGATCCTGCTGCTCCGCCTCCGCCCGTTCGTCGCCGGATCAGGTAAAGTGAAGTTTTTTTGATGCATTTTTTTTGTTAAATTAGTTAGATTTATGTTGATTATTGTTTATTTTTCTTAGAGAAGTAAAAATATGTGATTTACAAAGTGGTTTTGTATGTTTTTTTGTGAAACTCATATGGACTTGTAGTGCATTTGAAGATTTGTTTGTTCTAAACATAGATTTATGCATTTAGGCTTAGAATGTATAAAATGTATTGTAGATCTGTGATTTAGGGTTAAATTCTTGCTTAGCTAAGCTTTCTTTAGGGTTTCAAATTTTATATAAAATGGTAGAAGATATGTGCGGCTTATTCTTTTGAATCCTTTAATTTTAAAATTTAAATCGTTCGTTGAAAATTTAAATCGCATGTTGAAAAGCTAAATCGCATTTTTGCTTAGCTAACCAGAAATATCTGCAAATTTGATGATGAAAATTTAAATGAAGTTCTCCGTATTTGAGAAATAAAAATATTTAAATTAAAGTTAAATTATATAAATGCTAAAAATTTAATCCTCATTATAAATTTATTTCAATTTACATTAATTTTATTTTTAATGTTATTTTAATAATGATTTTTTATCAATTAGTTAAAATTTTTATGAATCTTATTTCATAATTTAAATTTTATTTTAACAGGATATGACTCACTAGTTATATTAAATAATATATTAAATAAAAATTGTAATATATTAATAATAATGATATATACTATTATATTCTTTATATGGAGCCTTAATATAAATTTAATATATTATTAAATTTTTATGTATTATACTTGATGATAATTTCATATAGAATAATAATTAAATTTTTAATGTGGTGAAAGAGACACTCACCAATACCATTAGCTTAAATTTTTTATTTAATAATATATTAATCTTCTAACGTATATTGACTCACTCTGAAAATTGAATATACAACAAAAGCCAATGTGATTTAAAATATATTAATTTTTTTTAATTCTAATGTATATCATTAACTAAATATACGAGTGCATATGTGATATAAAAGTACCTCTCAAATTTAGGAGAAATTTTATAAGATGATGATGAGATCTACAATAATTTATGACATAAAATGTTGGCCATTAAACAAGAAGCGTAAAATTAAGGGTTGTAGAGATGAGGATACTATTGTGGATGAGTGACTTAACATGTAGAGAGAGAATGTGAAATAAGTATATATATGAAGAGTTGGAGTAGCTCCCATTGTAGATAAAAAAGAAAGAGTTGCCTTAGATGTTTTGATCATTGATGTATTCTCAGATAATTATCTTGATGAAGCATGAATCTTTAGGCAAAATCTAATTGAAGTTTCAAAAATTAAAATCAAGAGTATTCGAACTCCGATTTCAGCCAGCTTAAAATGTCACCATCCCATTTATTTGACTTTCAAGTGCATAGGAATATTCCCCTTCTCATTAGACAAGGAGGAAGAAAGTATGTCTTCATTTGAGATCAATTTTTTTTCTAATTAGTCTAAATATGTCTTCATTTGAGAACAAAGTTTTAATAGTCTAATTATGTCTTAATTTGAGATTGTATAGTTCATATAATTATTTTAATGGTTTAACTTAGATAATGAGTGGATATAACTCTACATTGCTTAAAGATTGTATAGTTCATATAATTATTTTACTCTTATATACTTTTATACTATTATATTCAGAGATAATATTAATTAAGATAATATATATTAGATTTGTGCTTTGTTTTTTTTTTAGTGGAACGTACGAGCAGAATAATGAGTGGACGTGCTGCAACTTTCGTGCTCCTGTATGGAGGCGAGTTACATATTGATGAAAATTTTGCACCAAGTTATTCTGGGGGTAGGAATCGTCCGTTACATGTGCCAAGAAATATAAAGTTAGAGAAGCTTAAGTTAAGGATCCTTAGAGCACTGAAGTTTGATCCTACGAAGTTCTCTGTGAACTTAATATGTCGAGTGCCTGTGGGAAACGAGTTTGTCGCTTCACATGTAGAAGATGACGATGTTTGTGAAGTTTTATTATGTCAAGCTGCAACAGAATTTCTCATCATGTATGTCGATGTCGAAGAAAAATTATAATTGAAGATAATATTGAGCCTCCCAAATTCAGAAAGATTTGGTACTTCAACCCAAGTTGAAAGGGTTCAGGTGGCTAATACTTCAAGGTTTGAAGCAATAGAAGAAGTCCATCATTAGTGAGTTTCCTATTTCATGTTTAAGAAATAGATATGTACGAATTTATCTTTTTGATTAAGTAATGATTAATAAAAATTTTAATGTAGTGATATTGAAGACCAACAGACGCAGGATCCTCCTTTAGCGTCTGCACAAACAGTCCCTTCATATCATTATGATTATGAGACTATGAGTAGTGGATCTAGTGAGCAGTGCTCTGATGATGAAGGTGCTGATCTATTACCAGTGGTCAACGATGGTGATGCAGTTGATAATGAGGAGATTAGAAATATTGTCCAAGATTATTGTACTAGATCTGTCGGCAGTACAGATACAATGGTAGCAAATAACGACTACGCCGAGACTTGTAGGACAACAGAAGAATGGGATAAGGAAGTTGACATTGATGCTGATTACGATGCGGTGATAGTAGAGGATGAGTTCTCGATTCCGAATGACTTAATAGAAGGGATGTGCTTCACAAAGGAAAACAGATCTGCAATTTGCTTTACAAGGTTGGGCAATTAAAAATAACGTGCAATATATTGTCATCGCATCGAATAGGACGAAATTTACAATTGTTTGTGCGAAGCATGATTGCCCGGTATATCCTTGCTTATGGCGACTTCACTCAGCTCAGAGTAAACGCTTAGGCGGTGTATGGAAAATCTCATCCATAAAGAACCAGCATAGATGTGTGTCTCCAATTCTTGATAGTGGCCACCGTCAATGCAACTCACAGTTTATAAGTTTCTATATTCTACCCACAATTAGGAAGCATATGGACTTGAAGCCAAGGGAGATAATCGGTCGTATGGAATCGAAGTTCAATATTAAAGTGTCATACATGAAGGCTTGGGATGCCCGAAGGAAGGCAATAAAAGTAGTTTTTTGGCAGTTGGGAGGAGTCTTATCGCACTCTTAATTTGTTCATGGATGCTGTTGCCTCTGTAATGCCTGGTACGTATATCGAATTCAAAGCACGCAGACAAATAGGTTCCAAAGACTATTCTGGGCATTTGGTCCTTCTATTACTGGTGGAAATATTGTCGGCCAGTTCTTTCTCTTGATGGCACATTCCTACTCGGTAAATATAGGGGGACATTATTAACTGCGATAGGAATGGATGCTAATAATGGTCTATATCCACTTGCATTTGCTGTAGTTGAATCAGAATGTACCGAATCATGGATTTGGTTTTTAAGACAAGTCAATGAGCTACTCCCTGTAGTTACGAACAGGCTAATCTCTGTATCATATCAGACAGGCATGCTGGTTTGGTTAGAGGCTGCAGGGAAATCTTTCCTAATGTTGCTCATCGACACTGCCTAAGACATTTACGTGAGAATTTCAAGAAAGCAATACGACAGATGGGAATAGGAGACGTTGATTTTTTGTGTCAAAAAATATACGCAGCAGGAAATACAGATGATAAAGCCTTTTTTAATAGATGTATGGAAGACATGAGGAGGATCAAAGTGGACATCCATCAATGGCTCGTAGACCGTGATGTAAGTCGTTGGTCCTTAATAAATGATGGTGGATTTAGATTTGGGGTAATGACAACTAATGCTGCAGAGTCTTTCAATGGAGTTTTAAAGCGAGCAAGAGGATTGCCGATACAGGCCTTGATTACGCCATATACTATAACATTATTTCAATGTTTATGAGGAGGTTGGAATTCATTGCAACGGAGGAGCAACAAAATAATAACTTCTTCGCTCCACGTGTTCAGACATTACTAAAAAAGTTGAGGAGGAGGCTAGACGAATGCCTGAGCCAATCGGCTTAACTTGAATGAATTTCAAGTTGTTGACATGTCCTCTAGATCATATACCGTGTCGACATACTAGACGGGAGGAGGTGCAAGTGCAGTTGTGAAAAACCTATGCTGTATCACTCGCCATGTTCACATGTGGTCTGTTGTTTGGCATTGTTAACGATCACATTCGAATATGTTTCTCCCTACTACACGACAACTAACTATACAATTAAGTTATTCTGAAGAATTTCACCATATCCCTAATAAGGATGAATGGGGAGAGCATAACCCAATCTCTGGATTAATGCCACTACTCCCACCAAATTATCGAAGAAGATCTGGTCGTCCACGAACAAATCGTTATCGCAATACGATGGACGAGGCACAAGCTGGGAGCAGCAGGTTATGCGGAGCTTGTCACTTAGCTGGACATAACAAGGCCACTTGCCCAACTAGATTCAATCGCAGGAACTAGGATTTATTTGTGTCAAACTGTTGTATTTTCACATGCATTTAAGTGATTTTTTGTGTGTAGTTTTTCTCATTTACGTTATGTTTGTAGTTCTCATTTGCGTTTATGTAATATTATCAATCTGCAACAAAATATCAGGTCTAGACTGTATGGTTTAATGTTGGTAACTATTTGCAACATTATCGTTTGATGCAACTTTAATGTGTAAGAATTGTATAATTTTTTTTTGGATGTGTGGTTACTATTTGCTATATGCTTTATATATTTGATTTAGAACTATTTGCTATATGCTTTATTTTTCTATGATGTTTGGTATTTTGATAATCTTCAATTAATTATTAATTAAAGTTTGAAATAATTCTAAATGATCTTTATTATATTTTTTAGGATTAAATAATAGTTTATTTAAAGTTAGTACATCACTCATTAAATTTTGATAACTTCATTAAAATAATTATAAATCATATTTATTAAATTTTTTAACTCTAAAAAATCATAAATTATTGCAATTTATTTAGTTTATTAATTGTTGTCAGTAACATGAATCTCACTTTAATTTTCAATAATTTTGAGTTTGAGAAGTTTAATCTCTCCTAAATCAATAAAAATATATTTTTTCATGATTTACTACATTTTTCATGATTATTTTTTCAATTAATATTAGTAATAATTAATTTAAATAAATAATTTGGGGTCAAAATTGAAAAGGTTTGTATTGAAAATAAATATCAAATTTATTTTATTAAGAAATAGAATAATGAATATATTTCTCCGTTGTCATCTTGCATTTGTAGATAAGTTAGGTTTCGACCTCGTTTGGGGTTGCTTTCTTACTGATTTTTAAAACAATTTTTTTATTATATAGTTTTTTAATATTATTTGGATTGAGCATAAGGTCAGAGCCAAGGATAGCAAAGACACCAAAGATTTAGCATGAATGTAGGTAGGTATTTTGGTGTAGAGAGATTCATATGAAGTTTTGTTGTGTAATTTTTCGGGTTGGTAGGAGATTGATGATGATGTAGAGATTATCGTTTTATAAATTTATGAATTCATAGGA